>JABXJD010000084.1:2105000-2378565 GCA_013375575.1 Percina caprodes | reverse complement strand
ATTATTTGTATCAAGGAATTCTCTGATGTGTCAGGTTTAACAATTAATCTGTTGAGAAGTGTGATCTATGTGAAGTATAGGGAATCCCTGTGAAGAATACAATTACATACCTGGGTGTTATCAGTGATGAGAATGAAAAACATTGCAATAACCTAAATCTCAATAAATAAAAAAATATGAGAGAGGTTGATGGTTGAGGTTGATGAGAGATCTGCCATTGAATGGTAGAGTTTTGTTATCTAAAGCTGAAGGAATATCCAGGTCTGTCTATGTATCATTATCATTGAACGTCCTTCTGAAATATCCCCCAAAAGAAATTTGGATAAACTCTTATTCAACTTTATTTGGAGGAACAGATGCCATTATTTAAGAAAAGACATCCTGTGCAACATTAGAATAAGTGGTGGTCAAGAAGTGTTAAGTTTTGAAACCTTAATTCTTTTTAAAATAAATCTCTGTATTATGGAAGATGGGTTGCTAATAGTAACAACTCCTTAATGCTGACGGGCAAGTTACTAAAGCATAATGAATTCCTCTCAAATTCAGTTAGCAGTCACGGCAAGAGAATATGCAATAGTTGTTGATGCTGTGCCGAGATGTGTGCTGCAACTTGTTAAAGGTTCAGTAATGACAGTGATTAATACACTTAGTAGTGGTACAGTATATTTCTTGGGGGAGTTGACATTACCAAGATTAAATGTTCAAATAAACCCATCAGGAATTGTACACAACAGGTAACTCTGCCCTCAGGAAGATTCTGGTGGGCTTCGATCTATGAAGAAATGAACTGGCAAAAGAAATCTGGTCAATTGGAGACTAATTGTCTTAAAAGTAAGAAGTTTCTTTTAAAATTTTGCATGAAATATATCCAGCAAAATGGAAATGAAAAGAGATTCAAACTTTATATTGAATATTCTTGTACTTTCTGTGACCTAGAAGAAGAAACAATCTGTCATTAGTTCTTTCACTGTACATATATACGAAAATATTTTGGATTGATGGTTCAATTCAATTTATATAGCGCTAAATCTCAACAGTTATCTCATTGCGATTTTCATAAAAGAGCAGGTCTAGACCGGACTCTGATGTTATTAACAGAATCCCGACATCTTGTCAGATGGAACACTGGGCTATTAATTCAATTTAAAAGAATAAAGATATTTTTTTATTTGCTTTGAAGGCAATGAGATGGACAAAGATGTTTATTTTATTTAATGAATCTTGTTATTGGGAAAGTTCCACATTTACAAGAAGAAATGGATGGACTCCAAACTACTCTTTGAACACTTTTTTCAAGAACTGCACCAATACAGCAACACTATAAGAGACATTAAGAATTAAAAGGCAATTAAGACTGGAATTGTGTTTGATAAATTTCTCATGTACCGGTGGATACATTTGACTTCATTTGCATTACACTTCTCTTTTTTACTTTATTTTCTACATAGATTTTTCTTCTGTATATGCACATCTGGTATTGACTTTTTGTATATGCACATACTAGCGATGTAAATGTTCTTTGTTAATAAAATAAATAAAAAAATCTCTCTCTAGCTTGGAGTGACAACTTAGATGCTTCTCCCTCGCCAACGCTGATGAGCTCCAGCAGTGGGAGTGACGTCACCAGCACACCTGGAGAGGATTGCAACACAAAATACTACGGCATGTAACACAGATAATGATCCATTGTTTGATATATATCTGGGTTTGGAAAATTTCTACATCAACATTAACATGCCAAGAAAACTATCATACACTACACACAAGAGGATAAATAGTTTTCAGTTAAGATGCAGTGCTATATATATATATATCAAGTCCTTGGATTTGGTAATAAACTGACACTTTAAGTATGTTTTGTTCTGTTGCAGGCAAAGTTGATTATAAAAAAAAAAAAAGTTTTGGGCTTTTTTTTTAACACAAGTCTTGGAAAAACACACGTGGACCCTCCAATAACAGAAATGCACAGTCACAGCTCTGCTTTTTTCCCTCAGCTGCTCCACCGGATGTTCGGTCTGTCGTCTTTCTGCAGGCAGCCTCATTGTTAATAAGGTTGTATCCTTTCAAAAGGCTTCATGGATTCATAAAGATTATGCAGCCTGTCTGATACCTGCAAGTTATATTTTGGACTAAAGCTTCATTTTCATCTCTCCAGCACTGGACTGTAAAATTGTAAATTTGCAAACTGCAAACACGTGTTGATCATTAAATCCCTCCCAACAGTTAACACGTGTGTGTGTGTGTGCGTGCAAACTACCATACAGCAGAAAGTCTGTGTTGATTAAGATGTAGCTGTAATGCTGACTAATGTTTTCTGTTTTGTCGGGTATCAGCCAGGTTCATATTACTCACGTTGCTGTTCATTTTCATAGATGATGTTTATGCAAACTGTCCTGTTCACACACAAACACTTGTCCTTAATGAATCAGTATCTTTGTCATCTTTTTACCTTTTGTATCACATTATTTATTAAGAAGAAAAACAGCTAACATTAAAATGACTGAACCAAAACAAAAATGCTTCTTTCTCCTCGTCTTTGGCACATGCCAGTATTTGAACTCCTCATACTCTAACCACAAAACCCCACGAGGCACGCATGCACCGCGATCCAACTGCGCTACGGTTATGTTCTGTCGTCCGCCATGCAGCTATGGACTTTTCATGCCAGACATTTTGACTTGTCATAGTAGGAAAATCACAGCTCACACTGATAACCTTAACAATGGTTTAATTCCATCAAGTGTCCCAGTAAGCTATTTCAGTGAGTCAACATGCAAAATACCAGGGCCTCTACCCTTCCTTTAAAATAGTTGTGCTTCTCAGAATCAGCTTTATTTGCCAGGTATGAAGACACATACCATAAAACTAGGCAGTCTTAATGGTTTCTTCCATTTAGTCCAGTTATGAACAAGACCTATTTGTCGCTGTGTTTTAGTTGTTAAAATAGTGCAGGGATGTGTTATGAGATGGTGAGTCTGCACAGGATGTTTATCTGGAACATTGCATGGACCAGATGCATTAGCTGCTCCTCCCTGGGTATCCATTAAAAATGGAGCTGGTGCATATTTTCTAAAGGAGTAGGACGGACTTCTGAACTGCTTCTACGATGCGCTGTGTGGTGGTTGGTGGAATGACTGCGATTGCTTGATACGCCATGTGGAAACGCAGAACCCTGAGCTGATCTGACAGGCTTTGCTTTCTTTGCCGGTGCAACCAAACCATAACCGCCAGAATGGCCGTAGTTTTACCTCCTCAGCATCCATTTTCACTCTAATCAAACGTATCACCTGACCGCTCATTTACCGCGCAATCCAGTGCAAGTCTGTGTAAAATGATAGAAATTAACGAACCCATTGGGTCGGTTTTGGGCAAAGATCTTCAGCTCTAAGCTACGTCACGTTCTGCATAATGTGCTTAAGTAGAAATAACACGTGTACTGATTTTAACTTAAACCACAATACTGTCGATATTGTTTTAACATTGCATTTCAGCCAATGCGTTCCGCCTCTTTTGCTCTCCACACGGACTGTTGACCTGCATGCAACCAAAGCCCGCTCCAACAGGGTCGGTCAAGACTACCCAGACTACCAACAGAAACAAGAAATCATCTTGTCCTGTTGCCTACAGCTTCTGCATTCTTATGCAGATATCTGTTATAGAGATTATAGTTTCCATAACCCTGGTCTCTGTCGACTGGATTTCACGTGCACTGATTTGAATTTAATTTGCTGGACAGCCTGAAGCAGAACTGCCATTATATTCTTCTTTTTTCCATGAGTATGCTATCAAGATATTTTGATATTAATGTTAAAGTGCCCATTTTATGGGAATTAAAAAAATATATATATCACTTTCTGGGATTTGGGATGTGTTTCTGGTGCTTCCACTTGCAAACAAACTTGAAAAAAAAATATCCATGATAGAGTGAGATCCGGTTTCTGAATGTCCTCTGTCTTCAGTCTCCAGGTGAGCTGTTCAAAATCTGCACATCTTTCTACGTAACTAGCCGAGACAAGTTGGCTAACTGTAGCACGTTAGCTCGTTCTCAATGGTAAAACACTGCTACAACAGCCGCTAGTTAACCATAATCTCCAAATGAATCTCCAAAGTTGGAGAAAGTTATCTAGCTGATGGGATCTTACTGAGCATTTGAGATAGTATAGAAGTGAGATGTCTCACTCTGGAGCTAAAACAGAGACCTAAACACACATGGGTGAAAACAGGATCTGCAGCAATGTGCAGTACAACAAAAATATGTTTTTTGAAAATTAAACCGTGTAAAACTATTCTGGTACAACCTGAAAATGGGCTTAATATTTGCGCTTTAAGTAACCTTGGCAGAAATTGTTTTCACATCACCTACTCCTAAATGTGCCGAGTTGTCACTGAGAACCAATGTAAGGGAAAAATTCCCTTACATTGGTTCTCAAAGTTTATCCAACACAGAACTTCCATTGGGCATTACATTTAAAGCCAGAAGTAGGCGTTACACTGAGCCAGCCAGCCATCCAGATTCAACAAAATAAAGGCCCTACGGATTTAACAGGGCAGCTCATCATGCTTAGAAAGCCAAGTAGACCAAAAGCATCCAGCTGTGTCTTAACACTCTCCGCTGGACACATGCAGGCTGATCATCCTGAGTTTGACAGGAAACAAATTGGTTTGGACTCCATAAAACAACTAAAAACACAGACCATTCAGGATGATTTATTACCCCAAAACTCTCTCCTCTATGGATAAAATATAACTTTGATTTACAAGCCATGGTCCACTCCTAGTTGGTCAGTGTGAAGCTGAAAGAGCCAAGTATAAAGAATCCAAGTCTGATTGAGACCAAAGAAAACAAACTGTGGAGGCGATCTGAGAGCAACGGTCAGATTTAAACCGCTGATCTCCTGGATGTCCCTCAGAGATGACATCACACCCGGCTGATTGCAGTGTCTGTTGGCTGCTGGAGTTCAAGACTGACAATAAAGAGCCATTTGGGAGGTCTGAGGTTACAAATTCACCCCTAAAGCCAACACTCAAATGCCAAACAGTCCGTTGGACTGATTGTCAATGTTAACCTACATATTTGTTCTGTTTTATTACAGAAATGAGTTATTAAATCAGCAGCACTGTGTTGCTCAATCATCCAGTGGCTGTCATTTGACATCTTCATCCCTGCAAGAAACCTGTGGCTTTTTCTTTGCAAACATGTGCCGTGCAGACAAGAGCTGTTGAAACCCACAGAACTTAATTAATAAAAGATTCTAAAGTTTGCGATGCTAGTGCATGCCATTTGTACTCAGAAGTCGGATTTTCTGAGTACAAAGTCAGAAAACACACCCTGACCTCAGTTTTCAAAACTCGGAAGTTGGACAACCTCACAGTACCCAAGCTCAAAATCCAACATGGCTGCCCTGTGTATCAACAGTTGTGAATGCTAGAGTAACATACACTTTTTTTTAGCACTTCTGTTTTATTTGTGTCTCACTAAATCAAATCGTACACACAGTCCGGTCCATTATCTATCTGTGGACAGGTTTTTACGCTGTTTGTATAAACAAAAATCAGCGTGATGCGTTGTTATCAACTGGTATTGCTAATAATGGCTAACCTGGCTAGAGCTATACCCCATAATAAAATAAATAAATAAAAAACAAACAAAAACTACTGATTTGTAAATGGAATCCATTCAACTTGGTTGTGACGTCATTCTAAATTCGTAGATATATTGAACGCACGATAGCCCACGTCAAAGACAAGTGAAATCCCGTACAAAATGTTTTCCTCGAACAGTAATTGAGAATGCAGTTTCGTTGTATGGGAACATCATTTTTAGGTGACAGGGTTGTCACAACAAAATCTGAATTCATGCAGGTTAAAAGTAGCTTGATTTACAGTTAACATCTTGTTTCCAGAGATATTAAATATCTCCAACACAAAACATCTAAAATATGTTCCATATGTCCTGTTTGAAAAATCTGCTTAATGAAAGCATCATAAAGCTATGAAGAGGTTTTAACAAAATATAATGTAATAATCCAATCATCACCTTTAAACCTGCTGGAATATTTCAAGAGATGCAGCTTTGGGACATATTAAAGTGTCATAATCCGACATGAATGCTTTTTTTTCTCCAGAGTCTCTAAATGTCAAGCTGCATTACTCTGAGCAGAATAAGAGTAGTGCCCCCCCCCACCACCTTCCTCCTCTGTGTTTGACAGAGACAGAGCAAAATATACAATCAGCATCCAGTCTGCCTGCTTGTGTGAAACCTCCACTGGTTCCAGATTTCCCTCATTAGTCTGCAGCGTGCGGGCCAGGTCCATCTGCCTCCCATTAACAGTGGCAGCCAGAGAGGCTCGACTCTCTCAGACTCAACTTACGCAGCCTCTATAAAAAGTTTCCTGTAGATACCTTTGTGTCATGGAAAGTTGTCCTTTGGAGGAGTTGAGTCCTGGATTTTCCTTTCCCTGAGCAAGACTGTCACCTACTGGCAGGGCTGGGAACTGCAGCAGGATCACAGTTCTGTGGAAGTAGTATTCAGATCCTTTAGTTCAGTAAAACTACTAATACCACACTGTAAAAATACTCTGTTACAAGTAAAAGTCCTGCATTGAAAATTTTACACAAGTAAAAGTCTGTTAGTATCATCTGGAAAATGTACTTGAAATATTAAAAGTAAAAGTACTCGATGTAGAAAAGTCCTCCCATTGTAGAAAGTGTAAAGGATTAAAACAGTTTAATGGTCTAATCATTTCAGCTGGACTTGTAGGCCGGTATATTGTTGGCTAGTTTATTTTATAATAAAACAGATTTTATAAACTACATGTGTTTTGGGTGAAGCAAAATCTTAATGTGTAAAGTTACTGGTAACTAAAGCTGTCAGATGAATATAGTGGAGTAAAAAAGTACAACATTTCTCTAATAGGTAGAAAGTTGCATGAAAAGAAAAGACTCAGGTAAAGTACAAGTCACTCAATATTTGTACTTCACTGGATTAAATGTACTTAGTTACATTCCACCACTGGAAATGAACAGACTATAAAAATTGTAAGTATGGCTCGTAATTGCTGCTTGAAAATAAAGTTATGGCAAGTGTTTTTCGGGAGAAGGAGGGTCTAGCTTATTTACATTGAATAAGAAATACATATAGAAATCAATAACACACATTAAAAGGATGGAAAGGAAATTAACAGGAAAAGCAAATCAAGTATTTACTTAATTTTATTACTTAAAATTAAATTATGCAATTGTATAGCTTTTTTGCCAATTGTTTGATAATTATTTTAGCCTACACATTGTTTTTTCATCTTTAATACTACTACTATTAATGCCGTAACTGTCCGAATTTCAGGAATGCGGGTTTGGACCCAAAGGCTGAACACAGAATAGGATGAAGCAGATGGAGTTCAAATTACTTGATTAAGAAAATAAACTTACTAGCACAAAATCCAAATACAGGCAGAGAACTGAGGTAAATCCAAAAGAAAAGCAGGAGCACTGAAACACGTGGGAAACTAATCACTGAAAACAGGCAAGACTTCAGGCCGCAAGAAGAGCCGACCATCTGACAGCAGACAAAGGGAGAACACAGACCCGATACACGAGGCAACGAGGGTAGTACTGAGGGACAGGTGACCTGAGGGCTGATGAACAGGTGAAACACATCAGAGCGAGGCAGACAATTACAAAGGCGGGAAAACACACGAGGCAGAAAGTCAAACAAGACATGACCAAAGAGTCTCTGGGAGCATCTTACTTCACTTAAATTGCCTCCACGGCATCTACACTTACCTTCCTTGTGTCCTATACTGCGTTCCAGGCAACCCGTAACCCGTGTTTTCACAACCTTCTACCCATAAAAGTGCCCTAGAATGGAAGTCAAACCCTAACTTACTACCCATGAACCCGTGCCAGATTGTTGTAATCCCAGTTACATAAACTACAATGGTGACCCCTATTGATGCTGTACATACGCCGGTGATAAACAGTGAGAAATAAAAATAAATAAATAGGCTAGGTAAAGTAATTCAATTCAAAACCATACACATACGATTGTGTACTACTACTGGTTATGTTTATTAAATGAAGTCCAAAATATGTTGCCGACTAGAAATTGCTGCTATCAGCTAGCGCCAGTTAACGGCAACGTTAGATAGCTAGCTAGAAGGGTTTGTCGTGACTTTACCTGGAACGCTTCCAAGTCGTGAGTCGTGACTTGAAGTTGTAACTTACAGGCTTAAAACTGTGTTTGGAACACAGTATGAGTCCGTCCCAACAAGGAGCATGGGAGACGCAAGGAAATCATGCAACATGAGAGGAAATGTGTTTTTTAGAGGGATGAGACTTCCTTTCCTCTGAAGCGTCACATGAATCCGTAAGCTGTATCGGCGGAGTTAGCAAAATTACTTTCAGCTGCCCGGCTTCCGGGAAGGCTACTCTTGTGTAACCTTGCTCATAGCTCCTCAAAGATCCCTCCTCCATCCTCGCTCATAGCTCCTCAGAGATTACTCCTCCATCCTCGTTCATAGCTCCTCAGAGATTACTCCTCCATCCTCGCTCATAGCTTCTCAGAGATCCCATTACATGCTGCTCCAATACAATAAAAGGGTACACACTTCCTGTTTCCTAAAGGGGTGTGGCATCATTTGAAAGTGTAGTGAACTTTCTTTCAATACGCTTTAAATATTTACACAGCTAAAACACATAATAGGGATTACAAAAATGAGTTTTGTTAGGCCGTCAGCTTATCTGTGTTGCCAGATCTCGGGAGAGCTGTTTCTCAGACAGAAAGAGTTAATTTTCTCTTGCCGTTAGTCTCCTAAAGAGGCATGGCAGTGGAGAAACCTACGGGACATGGACACAGGAAGTTACTCTGAATTGGGGCGTCCTAGCATGACACAACAGGAGTGAACCTTCAAAATAAAACAGGAAACAAACAAACTCTGGATCGTGACAGTAACTGTATAATTTCCCACCTGGATATTTTAAAATCCATTCATCTGTCTATCCGTCCGTCCGTCCGTCCGTCTGTCCATGCGTCCATCCATCCATTCGTCCCTTCATCCATCCATCCATCAATACATCCATGCGTCCATCCATCCATCCATCCATCCATCCATCCATCTGTCCATCCATCCATACATCCATCCTTCACACCGTCAATCAATCCGTCTATCCATCCATCCACACATCCATGCATCATCCATCCACCCAGGCGTCCATCCATCATCCATCCATCCATCCATCCATCCATCCATCCATCCATCCATCCATCCATCTTCTCAGCACATTTCTATCATGCAATCAGTAAAAAATAAAGTCACATCTTCCCACTTTTCTTTCCTTTGTTCTCCTCTGATTGGGAACTAAACGTCCTTTGGATTAGGGTGTGAGTTTTTTTAGACTATTGTCAGATTTTTATCCAATAGAAACAACCTCTCTGTTCCAGAAACGGCTGCTGATTGAGCCCCGATGTTGGCAGCTGCATATTCTTGTGACTCATCTTTCTCTTGAAATATGGTAGCCCCGGCCGGCGTTGTGTAATTGTGACATGCATGCGCTGTTTGATGTCCATGAGAATGAGTGGAGCTGTCTGTAGAGCATGTGTTGACTAAGTGCACTGTAAATGTGGTGCAGCTTTGCCTGCTGACAGATGCTGCACTGAAGGGCTAGTGTTTGGAGTTAGGAGCTCTGTGGAGGAAATATTTTGCCTCTGTGGTTGTGTATATATTCTGACAGGATCTGATACACTCTCAGGGCTGAGCGATGATGAGCGTGTTGCCCCGGCATGGTGCTTTTGATTACCTCTGGAATCTAAAACAGTCCAAACTCTTTCTTACAGAGCAAGTGAGAGTTTCACACTTTTGTTTTTGCAGCCTG
This sequence comes from Percina caprodes, assembly GCA_013375575.1. Lineage (NCBI taxonomy): Eukaryota > Metazoa > Chordata > Actinopteri > Perciformes > Percidae > Percina > Percina caprodes. Next base: position 2,368,695 of record JABXJD010000084.1, on the reverse strand, counting down.
CTGCAGTTTGTGTCTCTGTGGGTGGTAGTGTTAGTCTGTGGCTCCTCCTCCGAAAACGCCCACTTTGTTCAAGCTTCAATTATGACCTATATTTATGTTTATAGTGGTGGCACCCTCTCGTGTCCGTAGTAATTAGGATGGGAGCAAAGCTGCAAGTAAGGCGAAGAAATATAAAAACGCCAAAAGAGGACGCAGGTTGGGGTGGTGGATGGGTCAAGTTGGGTCAGGTCAAGTTTTTTTAAATTAACGGAATGCTTTGTTACGTTCTGCGTAGTCTGGCATTGCCAGAACTTCCTCCACAGCGCTGCGGAGGATGGTCTGGCTAGTCCAGGAAGAAAAACAAACTCTGGTTAATTGACATTTCTTCAAACCATTCACAATCATCATGGCTGGCACTAAGGGCAAAATAACCTCGGGAAGGAACTGGTTTTAGTGGAACGTGTTCGTTCAAAAGTAGTTTTAGTCGTGCAACAGAAAACTTCGATTGGACAGATAGTCTAGCTAGCTGTCTGGATTTACCCTGCAGTGATCTGAGGGGCAGTTGATTATAGTCCTCTGAAATCCAAGAGCTTAAGATTCAAAGAAAGCAAAAAAAAAAATAAAGTCTGTATACAGTTGAATGATGTCAAACTGTGTGAACTGTGAGTGAAAGGCGAGCTGCGGGGCGTTGTGCACCACAACTGGAGGTCAGCTGTAATGAGGCAGACATCTGAGGGCCGTAAAACGCCCGAAGGCAGAGAAATGCCGGCAGTATCGATCCCACCTGCTCCTCCCGTCCACATGTGCGTTAAATATTCTCGTCTCAGCTTGCAGTTTTTCTCAACTGGAAAATTCAAGCTATCCATCATGGCGGGATCTTTTGAAGTAGTCTCTAGCATTAATGCCTCCATCGCTGTGATTGTCGAAAGGGATTTATTGTGCCTCGGTACCACGAGGCAGTATACCTGCTTTAGTGTGCAGATTTATAGGTGTTCCTATATAGCTCCTGCTCATTTTTGGGCGTTCATTTTGTCACAGTTTGAGTAAAGGTACTACGAGGTCACTGTGCACTGAGTAAATCTTTCCTATGGATTGTTTGGGGATGTTTTACACCATGAGGCGGCCACTATCCTCCGTCACAGCTGGTTCTCCTCCTGGGTCAGGACCCTGCCAAGGATCACAGAGAGACTTAAAGCGGATTACAGGATGAATTTACGTGAAATATGTGTCGCATACATAAAAAAAGAGGCCTTTTGTATCCAAGGAGGTCACGTTTTCAGTCCTGTTTCCATGTGTTGTTTGTTTTTTAAGCAGTCCTGTTTGAGTCACTATTAGATTTATGAGTTTGAAGTAGAGCTGTTCCAATACCAATACCAGTATCAGAAAAGATTCCGATACTACCTTAAATACTGGTATCGGAAAGTACTTGAGTTTATGCAACGATCCGATACCACGTAATTTAGCCCCAAAGAAAATCTATTTTAGTTTATTTATGTTCTTTTATACTGTCAAACTGCATAATAAAATAAAGTTCTACAGCGTTTGTTCATGTTTCACAAAAGGTTTATCCAGAGCCACAACAAAGATAGAAATCATATCACATCCATACAGTAGTATACATCTGTTAAAACATAATAAAATATATGACACACTGGTATCGGATCAGTACTCCGTCTCGGCCGATACGCCAATTCAGGTATCGGAATCTGTACTGTACGAAAGCTACAAGACAGGATTTTACAACTCTGGATTTCCCCCTTTCCCATTGCAGAATACTCTACCAGGAGTGTGTGCTTGCACGTATTTGATTGGCCAACATAGTGCATTGCTGGATGTTGTTGCATTGGGTTGCAGCCAAAGTTAAACTAACTTGTTTTGTCTTGTTTTTTCCCTAAAACATGGCAGAAGACACAAAAAGAAGAAACTTAACAGAAGATCTTGGATATACAAATGTAACAGTCCCATTTAATCTATGGCAGAAATCTACACTGTATTTGCTTAAAGTGTCCAATTACTTTTATACATCTCTTAATACACCATTGTGCACTTAAAAACATACATCATATTTTAATTATTGCAAGGTGACAAGCAGAATAAACAGTAAAACCAGAAAGTCACATATGATAAAAAGATTATTCATGTAGGAGAATGTCCCTGGAAATGCATGTATGTATAATAAATGTTCCCATGAGGCAAAAACATTGAGCTCAGCAGTATTTAGCGGCTGTGTTCAAATGCACAATGAATAATTCAAGTTATAGAACTGATGCAACCAACACAATGATTTATGACTAAAACAAATAATAAAAAAAAAATAATAATAAAAATGTCACAATATTTGTAAACTTTATTTTACCTAAACATCTGTTGGACTTATTTACATAATGATGATGATGAGGAGGAGGAGGAGAGCCGGGTTAACCCATGCATTGGGACGCTTTGGCTGCTGTGTGACATCACGCTGGTGTCATAATAGTCATATTCGCCTTGTCTGCACTGACTGCAGTTGCTGCCGCAGAAGGAGCAGGCGGAGATCTGGCTCCTCCACTCCGACGTGTACGTTCTCACCGTCCTCCGTCCTGACAAAGAGAGGGTGGACAGGTCAGAGGTCAACGGTTCAACATCATCAAGTGTATACAGGACCATGACCAAAACCCCACGCCATAAAAACTGTTTCTTCCCCTCTGAAGTCAGCCTCACCAACAAGGCCCCGGACCCCACTGTCTCTTAATTTACATTTAAGTATACTTACTGTGGCAATGAAACTTTAATATTTCAATATATATGTCATCACTGAATGAGTGTTCTTGTGTTTATTGTTATACTGTATGTGTGTAGTTAGTCTTTTGTAGAACCAAAGCTGAGAAGAGTTGGGGGTTTGTAAAACCTGTGCTTAATATATTGGGTACCCCTAAAATCTCATGTGGCCCCAGCCTCCCCTATATTTGAAATGGTCTAGAGCCGCCACTGGTTGATGCGTCTGACATGAAATGTTTTTATTCATTCAACATGAGTCTTTCTACGTTTAACTTCTGTTTTCTGTTAGATTTGTCCCTGTCACTTAATAGCCACTTTGTGTCATATCTGAACATTTTTTCACTCTATGACGCTATGATATCATACCAGTGGTGTTATTGGTGCCAAACCAAAACTAAAATACGTTTTTTTTTTGTTATTTGTTGAATGTCGTTATTAAAAATATAATATGATAAAATGATTTGAAATGGCTCCTATAATATACACAATAGTTTTTTTACTTCTACAGTGGTGCTCAAAAGTTTACATACACATGCTTAAGTTGACTAAAAAGAGGAATAAAAAAATCATGTTTTGGAAATTTATTTTAATACCTAAATTAAAAAATGAGGTAAAACCAACCTTTAGGACACCAATTTTCTTTGTGAATGAATAACGTATTGTAAATAAATAAATGTTCTTATTTAAAATACAGGGGTCATAAGTATACATACCCCTATGTTAAATTCCCATAGAGGCAGGCAGATTTTTATTATTAAAGGCCAGTTATTTCCTGGATTCAGGATATTATGCATCCTGATAAAGTTCCCTTGGCCTTTAGAATTAAAATAGCCCCACATCATCACATACTCTTCACCATGCTTAGAGATAGGCATGGTTTTATTTCAGTTAGACTAATACCTGGTTTGATTTGCATTGAGAGATGATTTTATAGAAAGTATCCCATGCCTATCTCTAAGCATGGTGAAGAGTATGTGATGATGTGGGGCTATTTTAATTCTAAAGGCCAAGGGAACTTTATCAGGATGCATAATATCCTGAATCCAGGAAATAACTGGCCTTTAATAATAAAAATCTGCCTGCCTCTATGGGAATTTAACATAGGGGTATGTATACTTATGACCCCTGTATTTTAAATAAGAACATTTATTTATTTACAATACGTTATTCATTCACAAAGAAAATTGGTGTCCTTAAAGGTTGGATTTTACCTCATTTTTTAATTTAGGTATTAAAATAAATTTCCAAAACATGATTTTTTTATTCCTCTTTTTAGTCAACTTAAGCATGTGTATGTAAACTTTTGAGCACCACTGTAGATGAGTCGACTAGTTTAAACATCCATTGAAACGTCAGGGAAATTAGTCTTTGAACGTCCCTTCTTTTATCAGGTAAAAAGTCATAGTTTTTGCGTTCAGCTCAGATTTTTATTATCACGCGAGAGGAAATTATTTGCGTAGCCGGGCAGCATAAAAAAACATAAACCATCAACACAGTAAGACAATTAAAGACGTTAAAAGTAAAGCTGTACTGTGTACTCAACTCATCTGGAAACAAAGGGTGTGTCAGGGCACCCTGCTAGCTCACCTGGTAGACCGTGCGCCCCATGTACCAAGCCTCATCCCTTACCACAGTGGCCCGGGGTTCGAATCCGACCTGAGGCCCTTTGCTGCATTTCTTACCCCGCCCCCCCCCTCGCCATTTCTGTCTACATCTGTCCTATTAATTAAAGGCCAAAATCCTTTCTTAAGGATAATCTTAAAAAAACAAAGTGTGTGATAAAAGCAACAAAAGCTGCGAAACAAAGAATAAAGATACAAAAAAAGCTAATGTATTATTATTATTATTACTATTATTATTATTATTATTATTATTATTATTATTATTATTATTATACATATTACACATACCTAAATAAATGAAAATTTGAACCTAATTTTCGACCAGAGGAGTCTGTGTTTCTGATTGTGTAGCTACATTTAGCTTAGCATTAGAAAACAAGTGATAGTAGTGTGTGTGTGTGTGTGCGCGTGCATGTGTGTATACATGGTAGTAGTATATCAAACCGTGTAAAAAGTGCAAATGGAGATGATTGTGAAACTTCTTACTTGGTTCATAATAATCATAGACAACAACATTGGCCTCCTGGACTTTGGCGACTTTAAACTCCACGACCAGAGGAATCCGTACACACATCTCCTCCGTCGTCACCTGGAAACACATTCACATGTTTTAGTCTTTGACCCGGGTCAGACCGTGTGTCTGTGATCCAGGATGTTTTCAGCCGAGCTTACAGAGTCCAGGTACAGGACGACTTTCCCCGGTACCGTCTCCACTTTCTTGATGACCTGGTTGATCGGGACGCCGTCCGGCAGCAGGCGGAAGCCGCTCAGCAGACCCACCTCTATGATGGCCATGCCCGTCGCCGTGAGACCCAGATCCTCTGACAGACTGCAGGACAACGTTACAAAACCAAATTCCATCAGTTAAAAAAAATAAATAAATAAATAAATATAGGGAACATTTTAAAGGAGAATTCCAGTCAATTTCAACACATAGCTCTGTTGTTTGTAAATGTGGAGTGCTGTCAGTAGCATGAAAAATGAAACTAATCGGTGCTACCTACACCAAGTTATCCTCCTGCTAGAGTTAGCACCCAACAGGCTTAAACAGGGCAAGTTTTAACATTGTTTTTAGACTTTAAACATGTTCACACTCACTACTGACAGCACTACAGCTTTACAAACAGAGCTACGTGTTAAAATTAACCAGAATTCTCCTTTAAGTTATCAGTAGAGATGTAACGTGTACTAGGGCTGCACAATATGAGGGAAATATGTAATAAAGCTGTTGAATATCAATATAGATAGCGATAGTAGTTGCGATGAATAAACTGCTCTTAAAGTGTACTAATGTTCTGCTTTTCTGTTGCTTTCAGTATTCTGCTAAAAAACATTTTACTATTTTAATTGAACATAAAAGGCACCACTAAAATAGAATGACTTTTAAAGTGTAGTTTTAATAGTGATTTTATTTCAACTGTCTTGAAATACACCTCGCAGTGCCCTGCTACGCCGTGAGCTACTACAACTACTAACTAGCAGACCAAGCCGAGCTCACTAGATTTGAGATTGAGCGTTGGTCTGGGGAGTCTGCTCTGTATTTTCTACGGCGTGACCAACATGCATAGTTCAAGTGACTCTGTACGCAATTGGAAAGTCCATCAACCAATCAGACCAACAATCCGGGTGACGTAGAAGCGACAGCGGCATTAACGGGTTGCTGTGCTTCAGTGGCCGCTATGTTGAATGTAAACAAGAAGCTGCTTGGTGGCTTCTCTATCGTCATGTTAAACCCACCAATAGCGCGCCAGGTAGATAAGCCAGTTTGTGATTGGTTCCTGCAAAATTGTGAATTGCAGGAGCAGCAGGAGAATTAAACGTGCCGGTTTCAAGACCGAGCTGCAGGGCGAAATCAAATTGCCAGCAGAGTGGGCGGGGCTTACACAGTCCACAAGCTGAAGTGAATTCTTTCATATCATCATATTAATGTAAATATTTTTTTCTCAGTGAATTGATACTTACGCACTGTTTTTAACAAGTTATTTTTTTGTAATGTTCCAGTTTTGTTTCTGTGTAATCTTGTTCTCAGAATCCCATCTGGTGATCCCATTGTGTTTTATGGTTTTGTAAAGTGGCGTAATGAAATGTTTGACACACATCCTACCGGGTGCTGTTGATTGTTATGCCATTGTTATGTAATATGAAGAAAGAAACCTGCTCACCTGCTACAGATGTACAGATGCGAGACCATCGCCGTGTCAAACAGCTCGACGTCCAGATTAAAGGCCTCGCGCTCGCCAGCGTCTCGCCGCCTCCTCATCAGCCCCTCGTTCCTGATGTTGTAAAACACGTTCAGCTGAGGCGGAGGAAGAGGTGCGTTCACGGGAAGGAAAAAAATCAGATGGTTTTTAACAAGGACCGAACATCTTAAAAGGTGCTCTAAGCAACGTTGGGTGACGCTTCTTGTATTGTCAAACAAAACGGAGGTTAGCTCGCCTCTGCCTTCTCTGAAGATTTAAAGCTAGCTGCTAGAAACCTATATATTGTACTCACCAAGGTTAGCGCTGACTCTAGATGATTATATCCTTGTGTTGGAAGTGAACATGAATGCACATTTAGAAAAACCAAACTGGATTTACCCACCTGCACAGCAAAAACAGAGCCGCCTGAATGTCGGATTGGACGCCCTTCTGCCAGCGGAGTTCTCGCCATCTTCTAACTTCCCTCTTCACGCTTCTCTCTCCTCCACTGCCCACACGCCCCTTCATGTGCACGTGCACCAACCCTCCAACCCCCACCCCCAAATCCTTGAACACTGTTGGCACAGATTGTTTATGTTGGTGTTTGTTGAGCCTGGGCTGTCTACCGAGACCGCGTTTTTTTTCAGTGGGACAGGCAGCTAGCAGATAGTGAGGAAATGTTTGCTGTATGTGACAAAATATGCTGGAGCCTAAAAAATGCGTGACATCACTTAGAGCACCTTTAAACCCCTTTGAACATGAATATGTTGTAGGAGGAGTCTTCTCTCCTCTGTAACAGTAAACTGAATATCTTTGAGTTGTGGACAAAACAAGACATCTGGCACGTCGTCTTGGGCTTTGGGGAAGACTGATTCACATTTTTCACAATTTTCTGACATTTTAGAGATTAAACAACTTGACAATAATCTACAGATTAATGGACAATGAAAATAATTGTTAGTTGCAGCCCTAGTCTGCATCTCTGGCTTAGTCTATATCAATGACGTTTAATTGCCTGGATGGCTCCACTGCTGCTGGATGTCCATCTTTTTGGCGGGATGTCCGTCCCCGTCCTCTTCCTTTGTGTTGGCGTTCTAACCTCCGGTGGATTTTTGAGGACTATGGTTACCTGGTCCTCAGATCTCTGCAGGGTGAATCCAGACAGCTAGCTAGACTATCCAATCTGAGTTTTCTGTTGCACAACTAATACAACCTTTGAATGTTGTTCCACCCAAACAAGTTCCTCCCCGAGGCTATTTTGCTGAGCCACCATCCATGACGCTTGTGATTGGTTTAAAGAAATGCCGATAAACCAGAGCACATTTTTCTCCCATCCGGAATGCTGTGTGGACTAGCTAGACTTTCCTCTGCAGTGCCGCACCCCTGATATGCATGAATTAGTCTGAAACTCAACTTTATGCAAATGAGGAGTGGACAACTTGAAGCCCCGCTGTTTATGTGACAATTAAGAATAAAGTTTGTTTTGTTGTTTCTGTGGCGGTACCTGAAACATGGCGAGTCCACGACCATTTGCAGACACCCTCAGGTTCAGCTCCGCCTTTGGTTCAATCTGAAAGAGATCGACATACAACAGATTACCTGCAGATCAGTTTGGGTTTTATTATTAAGTGAAAATAACTGATTTTAATGACCTTGTTATGTTTCTCTTTCTTTAAGCACCAAAAATAAGGACAGTTTAAAGTGCTCATATTATGCTCATTTTTACGTTCATAATAGTATTTAGGTTTACATGGTTTAATTTCCCAAAAACACCATATTTCTGTTGTACTGCACATTGTTGCAGCTCCTCTTTTCCTGCAAACAGATCATCTTCTAATCAGCTTTTGTTTCTGATAAATGTGACATGTCTCTGTGCACCTGTTTGCTCTGGTGCAGCAGGTAGTTTTCCTGGACGATGTGGAAGAAGGCGACGGTGGTCGAAGGGTCGGCGTTCACTCTGATGATGAGGTTAAAGTCGTGAGAGCCGCCGTGTGCTGCGAACGTGGACAAGGCCTGCAGAGCCACGACCGTGTCCTAAGAGAGGAAACACGAGTCAGGAGTCATACATCTGCTCCGGTATATTCTGTTACAGTCCAGTTGTTGATAGACTTTTGCTTTGACAGTTGCCGCTGACGTCCTGTTTACAGCTGTGTACATGTCGTTTTGCGAGTGTGTTCATGTCTGTCTGTGCATCTGTTTTTTCAAATAAATAGAGTCATCTGAGGCTGACTAAGCCTGAGAAAAAGCTGTTTTCAATGTACTGTATTTGGAGCCACTGATGCAGTATTTGGATCTTTTTTTTTCCTTGTCGTGCATGTTGTGTGTGTGTGTGTGTGTGTGTGTGTGTGTGTGTGTGTGTGTGTGTGTGTGTGTGTGTGTGTGTGTGTGTGTGTCCATGCGTGCTGCAGGGTTAATTGTCCTGTCGTCGCCACATGCCCAGACGGCCACAGTCTCCTGCTGATGTGACACAAACCACAGACTCCTGCTGAAGGGAATTTCTCTTTTTGCATTAATGCACTTTATGATTGTCTTCAACTTCAGACTGAGCCTTAAATCCTTTAAAGCAACATTTTCAGCTCGAGATCTAAAAGAGAAATTTGGTTTCTTCCCCAGCAACTCATTCTCATGGATGGGTTTGTATGATATTGTACCAAAAGTGATACGGAATTAGGTGACTGCCGGTCAGTCACGTGACAGTTAAGTTTAGCGGTCTTTACAGTTAAGTTTTAGCCAACAAAAGGGGACTATAAGTCGTGACAAATGTGTAAAAAAAAATTAATAAATTGGGGACAAATTTCAAAAGGCTCAGAAAAAAGTGGACAAACAATGAGAAAGTGACAAAATCATTGGGGGAAAGACACAAAAGGGTAGAAAAAGACAACCATAACCTTGATAAAAGGTTTTTCACTTTAAATTTCCAGGTCGGAGGGAAGACAACAAGAGGGTTGAGTTGTACTCCCAGGACACAAACACCCGTTTCCGGAGTGAAAGTCTTATAACTTCTTCTAGAACGCAAATTCCGCTTGAAAGCCCTGTGTGACCCACCACGACCTCCTCCCTACGCAGATCTTTGTACTAATACTTTGTTAATACTTTGTTAGTGGAAACATTCACTGTAGGTTCATGGTCTTTTCTGAATATCAGAATCTCACCTGAGTGCTCCCGAATCCTCCGTCTGGGTTCCGCTGTTGGCTGAGCCACTTCATGAGCCTGAGAGCCTGCGTGACGTTCCCCTGTTTGTGTTGGGCGAGCAGCAGGTACGACACCATCTCAATGTCTGCGGAGCGCGGCTGCCACGACGACGATAGGCCACCGTCTGGGGAAGACCACATCGGCACGCCATCTACTCGCAGAGGAGAGTCCGAGGAGATTTTAATGGAATATAAAAAAAAGAGAGGCACATGTTGTTTTCACTCCACTACATTAATTCAATAACTTAGGTTACTTTACAGATTCAGACTAATGACACAAGGCATAATCAATAAATAAATAATGGTGTATTGTCTAATAGCTTAAGAATAATATTTATTAAGTATTTATTGAGGATTTCTACCCAGCTGAATTTAAAAGTAAATAAAATAAGCTCCATCTTTACCAGCTGCAACATTATAGTGATCAACACATGCATAATGCATCAATAATTAAAATACAATATATATTAATTAAAATTTTGAATGCAGGACTAGCTTAAGCCATAATTATTAGTTTATTATATTTTGTTTGATAATGTGATTTTTCAAAGTAGCTATTAACTAACGATGTGAAAATACATATAGTGCAGTAAAGTATGGAGTAGCATAAAATGGAAAATACTCAAGTAAATTATTTCAAAATTGTAGTTAAGTACATTACAGAGAATTTCAGAAATCTTCTCAGTTCACACACACACACACACACACACACACACACACACACACACACACACACACACACACACACACACACACACACACAGTTGCCATTGCACCTATCATCTCAGCTCGTCCAATCAGCTGACTGATTGCGGCGCCGGCGCTGGGGCTTCCGGACAGAGCCAGAGCGTAGGTGAGCAGGCTGAGGCTATAGTTACTGGACACCCCAAGAGCCAGACGGGTCTCCAGGAACATCAGGGCCGCAGACACCTGGCTGCCGTACTTAACCTGACAGAGGGGAACAACGTCTCACACAGATGCAGCGAGATGAAGCATTAACTTTATTTACAGACTCACACCCATAGACTGTAAACATGATGGAAGTAGCATTGGTGATATCACCCATTGATTTGTTCAATGCCATTTTTAAGTCATTAATTTGTTTTTGCGGTTCCCATCTTGGTACTTGGGAGCCAGAAGTGACCATATTTGGGGGAAAAGGGCGTCGCTGGGGAGGATGACACATCTAAGGCATTATATATATATATATATATATATATATATATATATATATATATATATATATATATATATATAATATTATATGTTATGTATGTTGTCAATGGAGCTGCGCTAAGCAATGTTTTGTTTTTAGAGATTTATTGATTCTCACTCAACCCATACTGTAGAAATAATGTCACCCATTGGTTTATGGACTGCTGTTTTGAATCCATAATAACGTTTTAATCTTTTTTTTTTTGGTCATTTTTTGAGCTATGAGCCAGAAGTGACAATATTTGGACAAGCCAGTGTCTCTATGGTTTCAATGGTGCTGCTCTAAGCTAAATGCTAAAGAGGGGAAGTCATGCCGCGGAGCTTTACTGGCGGGTGAACACAGACCACCGGATTCTTGTGCAGTTTGCCAGCATGTGTGGCAGCACGAAGAGCTGGTTGATAAACGGCAAACTATCCCTGACGATACCAGCTAACGCTAGCGCAAGCTAGCAGCTTGTTTGACAATGCTGAACAAGACATTTTTAAGCATCCAAATCTTTGATGAAGTGAAAACACAAAGTGAGAGGATCAGAGTTTAAGATGAAAATACGGACAACAGCCAAAAACAAGTTGAGGTCTATTTTAATGTCCACAGTGTTAGCATGGTTAGAATCGCTAAGTCTCTGTCCTGATTAACAGGTCCTAAAGCATCACCTGCTTTATCGTCTGTTTTACAATAAATAGGACCATCATTTAGCAAATGAACAACATGCTGTATTGAAGAAACCTTTAAACTAGCAATTGAGACCATGACCTCAATATCAAAATGTTTACTGAGGTAATAAATCAAATGAGAAGTAGGCTAATTTTCTCATAGACTTCTATAGAAACAGACTTCCTTTTGGAGCCAGTGGAGTCGCCCTCTGCTGGAATTTTATTTTTATTTTATTTTTTTATATACGGTTTATTGATTTTTGATACGGTTTATTGATACGGTATATTATTTTTTTTATATGCTTGCTCTCACCCTGATGTTGCTGTCTTCCAGCAGGGCGATGAGGACGTAGGCTGTGAGGGAGACGGGGCCGTCCAGACCTCCCTGGAGCTCGGTGTGGATGACGCGACCGGGCTCCATGTATCTCCCATCAGCCTCCTGCCGGTCTCCTAACCAGGCCGCTGCTCCCTGCAGCACTTGGTCGTCGATGCTGATGAAGGGCCGCGCCTGCAGGAAACACCTCAGCACGAACGCAGAGAGCCTGCAGAGATTTCTTTTGTCAGTGTTTCTAAAGGGGAGTCATGTTCCTGCTGCATGTACCCAATTAACTACTCTATAAGGCCGCGTTCGGTCCAGCAAAAACAAATCTTTTATTGTGCTTTTTTCTGCGGTGGCCAATCATGTAACCAAATAGACTTGTTAGTGTGTTTTGAGCTATGGTTTAAAGGTGGTGTGAGAGTCCTGAAACAGGAAACAGGAAACATCACTCGAGTTTGTGGAATAGCTGAATGTTTCCTGCAACAACAAAGCACTCGCTTGTCTCTTTTCTCTCTCTCTCCTGTAAAATGAAGCTGCCCTCAAGTGAGGCCGGAAACGTCAAAATCTATAAACGATCTGGCGAAAACTTTAATTGTGAAATATAAAGTCTACTTGTGCTTTGTTGGGGGGGGTTTAAGAACATAATAGGATGTCACACAAATGGGCTGTTTCACTGACACCACACAACCCTGCGGACTTGCTTTTTTTGGTGTAAATGCCCGGTAACTTCTAACTGTCTATGGGTAACTCACCAAGTGCTTCCAGATGAGTCCTGGTCTCCGAAGGCACTGAAGGAGCCGTCTGCTCTACGAAAGGACAGCTCCTGCTCATAACCTGGTGAGAACATCGAAGATTATACAGCCAGCGATCAGGTCATCCGCAAAGTATGTGCATAAAAGTTCCAGACATGGATACAGAAGTCAAATAAAAACAGACAGACAATGAAAGTGAACATGAAAGCTGATTATTTTACTCAATAGACTGTTTTTTAGACGAGTGCAGCAATAGTCGGTGTCATTTTTGACATGCTAACTCTTGCAAGTAGAAATACATGTATTATTGGCCGAAACTCCTTTAACAGGGAGAAAAAACAACATGAAGGAAAAAAGTGGCATTATTGGCAGAAAAACAATTGCAGTTGAGGATATGTTTCTTGCATTTGGTAGTGAGTAGATTAAATTTTACAAAGAAAATGAATTTTGATCAAATTTGTATCAAAAAAGGTATCATTTACGAACCGGTATCAAAGTAGTATAAATTAGGGCTGGGCAATAAATCTATATTATATATTGACATTGATAAATGAGGCTAGATACAGTCTTACATTTTGGATATTGTAATATGATATGACACAGGTGTTGTCTTTACCTGGTTTTAAAGGCTGCATTACAGTAAAGTGCATTACAGTTTTCTGAACTTACCAGACTGTACCTGTTCTATTATTCTTGTGTGTATTTTTGTGAAAGCACCAATAGCCAACCCTACAATATCGCAGCAATATCGACATTAATGTGCTTGGTCAAAAATATTGTGATATTTTCTCCATATCGCCCAGCTCTAGCATAAATTATAAAATAAAACAAGTAATTAATAGTATTGCTACTATTATCTGTATTGAAAAAGTTTGAATGATACCCAGCCCTATGAACAGGGGCCCAAGGAGTATTGTCCCTTGGCCAATTGACCAATTCATATTTCCATGAAGACTATCCAAAGTTTCTATACATGGAACCAGCACTGAAATTGTTTTTAAATGTAGCAGACTGAGCCTATAGAAAATCCAACATTTCTTATATTTCTAAGCAGATTTTCTAGGATCTCTGCCATCCCACTTTAAAAAATCCTGGAATTTCCCCTGCCTATGAATATGTTGTTATGTCTAATAATAATAATAATAATAATAAGTGACTTAATGTCCTCTGTTTACCATTCCTCATGTAGCTTGTGGCTCTTTCTGTGGTTTCTGTATCCGTCTGTCCCACAGCGCTCAGATACTGCAGAACGTAGATGTTTGGTGCAAAGTTGATCATGTTCTGCTCCCGCAGCCATAAGGCATCTGGATCAGAGAGCCCAGGCCACTAATGGACGGGCCCAGGATGTCACCTTCATCACCATGGAAACCAGACAAACCAGACATGATGAGGGAGAAGGGTTAGTGTGTACTGAGCCTAAATATCACATCAGGCAGTGAATAAGAACATTTTTTTTCACTGTCGCAGCAGAGTAGTGACATAAATATTTGGATTCTGCGGAGATGCTTTGTCCAACTTAGTTAGGAATCGACTGTTGTTTTAGAGGCATCAGACATCAGGGCATATGAGTCTGAAGGGGTTTCACAGAAGATTGTGACAGCGTTTTTCAGGGGGGTGTTTACATACCGACAACCGCCACTGTAGCTCTCTCGCTGCCCTTCACGACATCTGCCGGGAAGCGGAACGTGACGTCTTGACTGGAAAATGGATACCCCGATGGAGGGTGCTCAAACAGCAGCGAGGCGGAGAACGACTGCTCGAGTCCTTCAGCCTGCAGAATCAACAGCAGTGAGAAATGAACACACAAACAAATGTGGTGAGTGATTTTCTGGGAAATGGCAGAGCTGTAAAACCACTTCAAGGTTTTGGTGGGTTACAGTGGCGCAACAGATGAACGCTGCAACACATAAACAAAAGTACAAACGCAATATGACAGCTTCAACACTCGCTGCCGATAATGTTCTGTTGATGTTGAACCTCACTAACACCCAAATAAGTCTTAAGGAGTCTCTTGATCAAGGCTGCGCAATTTTGGGCCTGCAGGGCCAAATTTGGCCTGTGCCCCATTTGTTTTGGCCCGCCATGGCATTTGTCATTGCCCATGCTTATCCTCCTCTTATTTTGAAAGTACTAACCATAATGACTCTGAAACGTCCATTTTGTGCAAGTTTTTCGGCAATGTGAGGCACAGTCCTGTTAAAGTTCCCTATTAAATTACATGCGTAAGCTTTATCTACAACGAACATCAAGAAGTACGATATCCTTCAACGTCAACATTTATTTTGACACGTGGCCTTCCATCTAGGTACGTTCTGCTTTAGATGATTAATAGGTTGGGAAAGAAGAAGAGGAAACAAATGTTTGCATTAAGAAAAAAAAAAAAGTGTGTCTTTGAATGTGTACCTTTGCTTTATATGTTTTCTATTTACTGTCATACCACCAAATACTTCAATTGCTCCAAATGATATGACTTCCCAGGTATGACTGTCACCTTGACGAGCACCATACTGCGGATGAAATCGGACGCCGCGGACGATATGGCTTTCACAGAGACGGGGATCATCCCGAGGACCAGAGGCTTGATGGGAACGAGGACGGACGCTACGTTCTGACTCCCCACAGACACATCGCGAACAATGTCCGTGGACATCCCCTCAATGTCCGGGACGACAAACTCAAAGGTGCTGCTCCCGGCAACAATCACCGTGACCTGACAACAGAGAGCAAAACAAGTAAACAAAAGCATGTTTTTGTAACCAAGTATCAAATTAAAACCCAAATTCTCACAAGTCCTTCTTGAAACATTTAGGATTTGCATTTAAAGAGAAACTGGGTCACGTCTTTGTTGTTTCTGCAGTTGTGATTGCAGAGTTGTATAAGATGATACTGATGCCACATTAGATTATAGCAACCCTGGCTATATTATCTGACACATGGGAACCACAATCACTTGTAATCCAACACCTGCTATATTCAACTGTTGGTGCAGAGTGAAATATATACTCCAGGGTCAGACTCACAGTGACTCAGAGTTTTTACATTTAATCAATTCACACTCCTCTCTGCAATTACATTTAACCCTTGTCTTCCTGTCAAAACTGAAAATCAACACTTTTGTTGAGGCTTTTTTATCAATGTTTTTAACTTCTTATGTTTTTGGCCCATTTTTCAACACTTTTGACGCTTTTTTTCTATGTTTGTCACTTTTTGACGTTTTCAACACTACGTAACACTAACTTATTAACTTTAGTTTTACAGTTATTTTTGGAATTTATGGTCAATGAACCTCATTTATATTAAATTATACCTAATGTTTGAGTTAGAAAAGCAGAAATTAGGAATTATTTAGACTAAAATGAAACCAAAATCAACAAAGTATGTTGATGATAATCACAGACTGGAATATGTCAACTTTTGCTCAATACTATTTCAAAACCTCTTAAATTTTTTTTTTCAAATGCTACAAAATTGAATAAGACACCTCAAAATTAATGAAAGTAGAAATTTGTACTTTCCAAAGAGCGTTGTGTGGAATCAATCATGTTATTTTGGGTAATTACAATTAAAAAGAACACTGATATAGGAAAATGGGTCAATTTGACTAAGACATGAATAACAGCATTTCTCTTCATGTTCTCACTAGTCAGAATGTAACTCAAGATATCCACAATAACATTCTTACTAGTAAAATAGTTTAAGATATCTACAACTTTGAATTGTACAAGTCAAAATTGAAATACTTCAAAAGTTTACTTTAAAAAAAAACGGCCACTTAAACTTCAAAAGGCCGTTTTAACATAATTCATGACAAATGCCGTGTAACCAGTAACATAGCACAAGCACAGTTCATGACTGGTATACAGGCAGGCGCCATATTGGTCAAACGGTACCGTCTTTATAAACTCTTTTTAATAAACTGTCTGTTCACTTACAAAGTTCTCAATGTAGGGACCCTCATTATGCTAAATAGATTTATTTTCATGTTTTCGTGCCCCAATGAATAGCGTTATAAGATAATTATGGGTTTGCACTAAAACTGGTCCCATTCAATTAGCATGAAAACATATCCCTGAGAACGTCGGCTTGAAACCTGTAGGAGCCTTTTGTGGCCACTTTAATTAAGGTTAATTTAGTTATTATTTATTTTAGCCACTTGGGGGAGTATTGCACATCACTGGGAATAAGGTATATTTACAGGTGTGGCAATCAATGAGATGAAGGTGTGGATGGCGGGGAACACACGGTTCTTACCGTAGCCGTGAGCGGCCACTCCACCGACAGCAAGCCACCTCACATTATTAATCAGCCACACTGGGTGAAGTACTATTTTATGTGAAATACCCATTTTTTCTACTTTTATAATAAACGGGAACACCATCCAAAGACAATCAATGCCTGGACTGGATCTTTTTGCTACGCGTTGAGAACACCATGCCATCCATGCCGAGGCTTATAAGATAGCCTCAACAGTACCCATGTGGTATTAACCCCTAGTTAACAACACTTAAAGTTGTCCTTTAAGAGAGTTCCTGTGAAATGAGAGTGTGTACGGTCGTACGGAGCAGCAGACTGACCTCCAGGTCCTGAGGCAGGTAGTTGAACAGAATGATCTCCAGCAGCAGCTCCTCTCCTCGGATGACGTAGGCCGGCAGGTTCAAGGACAGGAAGAAATCCTGGAACACTGTGAGCTGCAGGAGGGTTACACGAACCCTTTATACTTTCTCATTAACTAACTAACAGAACATCCACAAATCAATTTTATTCAAATTATCATTTATCAAATCATAACAGAATGTACCTTAGGATGCTTTACAGAGACCAAACAAGATCTAGACCAAACTCTATGATGCTAATCCTACATTTGCTTTTGGGCAGTGGTGGAATGTAACTAAGTACATTTACTCAAGTACTGTATGTAAAATACAATTCTTTTTATTTCTTTTTATCACACTTTATACGTCTGCTTATAAAATCTGAGGATTTTATACTTTCAGAACATTTTCCTGAAGATACTTACAGACTTTTACTTGTCCTCTTATTATGCTTTTTGTCTTTATCCCTTTCCTTTATTGTGTTATATATCTTTTTTGTGCATGTTATAGGTTTACAAAGTTATTGAAGTGAGGATTGATACCTCTGCCGGCATCTCTACGACGCCCAGGCCCAGGTTCTCAGACATGACGAAGGCGGTGGCCGTCCAGGTTGTGATGCTGTCTGGTACAGTCAGAGGTATCGATAATAACTTTGAATTACTGCCGAAAAAGATAGGAAAAACGTATTTTAAAACATTGGTAAACAAATATGATTAAAAACAAATACTGTATTTACTAGGGATCAACCAATAAATTGATTATCGGCGCAGATATTTGTCAGTTAGCCGATTAGCTGCATCAGTGTTTCATTTGACAGAAAACTGATAAAAGGTAATTATTTAAAAAGAGCGCTACTTTGTTTCTGCTACAGCTCTGTGTCTGTCCCTCTGCTCCACTTTCACTCACCACTAGGCCTGCACGGTTTGGGGAAAAATATGAATCACGATTTTTATAGCTTAGAATTGATATCACGATTCTCTGCCACAATTTCATTCTTACGAAGTGGAATGTCTCTTGCACACATGAACCATGTCAAAACAGAACAAATTGGCAGTATCAAACAGATTTTTTTTAGGGGTCCTATAGCACATTACACATCACCACAAGCCTGTGAACATAGAGGCTTTGCAGCACTAGAGAGCACTTTAAGACCTTTTATACAGTCTCTGTGTAAAACTTACAGAAGAAAGTAGCAGCGTTTGTGATGCAGTCGCTCGTAAAATTAAATAGTCATAAAAAAAAAATCTAGGGCGGTTGTGGCTGAGTGGTAGCCTGCCAAGCGCTATATAAGAACAGTCCATTTACATATATATTACAATTTCTTTTTCTTTTTTTTAAAGTTATTAAAAAATCAAATCGTGAACAGGTTGAATGGAGATTGTGATTTCATAACTATAATTAATCGTGCAGGCCTACTCACCACTTTCACTGGCTCTGCGCCCTACCTCACACCTACGTATCATGTGTTGGAAGGCCTTTTTTTTCAGATTCTTCTTAAATTCACCTTTAAGGGTATTTACATATAACTGATCCCCATGTGTTCCAAATCTAAATGTTCTCCACCTATCTAGCAAAAACGCTAGTTTCAACATTAACCAGAGGGTCTGGGTTGTCCACTTGGATTTTTTTCAGCATCAGACGCTTCATGTCCTGCATTCTGGGGAATCTTTCGGCAACATTTTGTCTCTTTCCTGCATGCAAATGTCTTTATTTATGAAAATTATTATTATTATTAATTAATTAATCTGCTGCTTTGTTCAAAACTTTCTGCAGATTATATACAGTACGTGTTTTGGGATGTTTTCTTAAATAATGATGCACATCTTAACAACAAATATTTGCTTGCCACAGCATTTAAACGCTTTGACTTCATTAACCCTGCCAGTTTTGATTATTGGGGCGGTTGTATGCCGCGCCACCCCATCCACCATCCATCCAGTAAATTACGCCTATGTTTCTGAGTTTTCACCTTGTGTTCATGTCCATCCATATCCAGGTCTCTGGAAAGTTCCAGCGCTCTCGTGGTTCCTGTTGTTGCTCCCTTTTGTCTGTCAGGAACAACTGATGCATTCCGTCCCCTGCTGTGTAAGAAGAGAAGGGTCAACTGGATTAGCATCACATAGTGAAAACAGTGACGGTGAAAAAGGCAAGCGTTTAATTGTTGATTTTTAAAACTTACAAAATTCAGGCCTCAGGGGATGGTTCATCCTGTGTAAACTGGCGTCAGTCAACACTATAAGATCGCATTTCTGCACCAAAAAAACAGAATAAAACAGAATAAAAACAAAATACCAGATTAGTATATTAAATGCATCAGCAGAGAATTGACATTGACTTGATAAACCATATTATCACAATAAGACCAAGGGTTTGTGCGATGATGGGGAAAACAACATAATTTGTCTTAAATATGTTTTCTGACCTACTAGCGTTTTTAATTCAGCATACATGTAAATATAATAGAGATGAGTGCATATGATATCATCATTAGTTTCTTGAACATATTGGGGATAGCTGGTGGTCACACTTTTAACCATGACCCCCATTTGGGGCTGGGCGAAATGGAGAAAATCAAATATCATGATATTTTTATCCAAATACCTTGATATCGCAACGATATTGTAATGTTGACTATTAGTGCTTTCACAAAATATTTACACAATGAGATTTTTGATAAATAATCATCAGTAATGTGGATATAATGACTCAGTTACAGTCTGGTAAGTTTACAAAATGACATCACTTTACTGTAATGCAGCCTGGAAAAGACACCACTTATGCAATATTAGGATATAATAATATCCAAAATCTAAGACATTATCTAGTCTCATATCACATTATTGATATAATAGACATATTGCCCAGCTCTACCCCCATCTTTCCCAACCGTAACCAGGTAATTTGTGGACCTTCACCTAGCCAAATGATAACTACAGCGGTGTTAGATTTGTAACTATTTTGAAAGGCAATGACCAATTATATATCATCATAGTGCAAAGTAAATATACTCAAAAAGACTAACAAACTAAAAGTAGGGTAAGAAGTTTAAAATGTTTGACTTTAGGTGAGACAGAAATATGATCAAGTGTGATTGGAGTCAATACAATGCTCTGCTGATCTAACAGACAGATATAATGGTTTAGTGATAGAATAGACAGATGTGATGTGTCGCTGGGGAAGCTAACCTCAAAGATGGAGGACGGATCTCCCATTGTCGTTGTGTGAGAGTGGGCGTCGGCCATGGAAACATCATACTCCATCATCTCTTTCAGCACCTATGAAAGCAACACCACCATATCCCCAGAGCGACAAAACAGAAAAGAGCACTTATTGTTTAAAACCAGTTTGACCGAGAGAGAGAGAAAAAAAAAGTGCCTCAGTTTGCATTAAACCAATACTGGGACGGGGGTAGCAGATTGTGTTTCATAGAAATACCTGCAGAGGATGTTAGGAAAAATATGGGTGGACATATAACTGGAAAAGTGTTGGAAAATATTACACCGGAGAGGACACTGGGGAGATATGGGAGCTTTTTGTATTCACACATCACATGATAGACTGTAAATGACAAAAGCCATTGTGACACTTAACTGTCTGTACAAAACAAGTTTCAAGATTAATCTCTTTTGAGGGTTTTCTGGGTTTCCTTTGCACATTTTTTTACCTTATGTTTCGTAAATGTGTTATGGTTGTTGTTGTTTTTTCCCATGTGTTAAATAGATCAATCAAATCAAAGTGGAGAAAAAGTTGAAGGATGTGAACAAAGGCGTTTTTCTCACCGTTTCCTTGGTGATGTCATTGTGTGATCGCTGCCACTTGGTCGCCTTGTCGACCACCAGGATGCTGACCAGAGAGGCGGGCTCGGACACAGCGACCCTCAGTGTGACCTCATCAGCTGGCCGCCGCGTCGTGTCGCTCCAGCTCAGAGACACCTGCCAATCATAAACCACAATCACATCACCACTTTAGACCTCTATACGCCAGCAGACAACATTAAATTGAGCTACGTAGCCATCCGGTTTTCTCACAAGAAAACTATAGAGAAACCTGCCAGCGAAAAGAGAAGAAATGGCCAAAACTGCATAGCGCCCCTTTAAAGTGAGTTTTCTATCTCACACCAGACAAACCATTATTATTACATATATTATTACTCTGTATTATTTCATTTTTTGCCCAAACTATAATTTTTTTTTACTCAAGACAAATAAGTTTAGAGATCTAACAATAGCAAAACCACACAAAAGCATGAATTTATTCACCAAAAACGCTACAAAAGACATATTGGTGTGTTTCAATTAAAAACCACTTTAACGTAAATGGACTGTTTTTATATATGTACAGTATATAGCGCTTTTCTAGTCTTAACGACTACTCAAAGAACTTTTACATAGTACAGGAACCATTCACACACATCTACACACTGTGGTTGAGGCTGCTGTACAAGGTGCCACCTGCTCATCAGATACACACTCACACACATCTACACTCCGATGGCGCAACTCGGGGTTCGGTGTCTTGCCCAAGGACACTTCGACATGGGACTGCAGGGCCAGGGAATGAACTACAAACCTTCCGATTGGAAGGCAACGGCTCTACCACTGGACCACAGCCGCCGCTACGTGACTTTTCTATCTCACACCAGACAAATTCTGATAGCAGGTTTTTGGGTTTTTGGGGTTTTTTTGTATTTCATAAACATAAAAATGAATTGACTTTCTGACGGCCCTGCTCTGTCCAGGTAGTAGACTCAAAGATAACCTCCAACTTCCCCTTGATCCAAACCCTTCACAAGCTTCTGATTGGGTACCGGTTTAGGCAAATCAACTAGTTGCAACTGTAAAGCTAATTAGCATTAGCTCCACCTTTCTGTGTGCTGGCTTTGCCATCTTGATAACATATCATACTCCCAATACTCAGAATTACTAAAACTAAAAAATCCCTTTGTCGTTGTTCTAATTAAGCAAAGAAATTGAAAACGAGTGAAACAATAAATCACCTGGTTTTTTAAAGTTTGGGTGATGGGAATCTGCATGGCGTCGTTGACGATCTCTCCGTTGGGACACACACAGTAGACGATGACGCAGGCCAGAGGCGCCCAGGTGATTTCTGGGACGAGAGTTACAACACCAGAGCTTTTCCCAGCAGAAACTACCTGCCCTTTGGACTTCACCTTCACACACAGAAAACATATGTATTCTCAATGCTTTTAGACATTACATACTTAAAGCTACATTCATTGTTTGGTTTTTGTTGGCCACTAGGGGGCAGACAAACTCCAAAACAAGCAGGCAGACATATTGTGACTTTCTAACGTTGTATTATATCAAACTCAATTGATAAAGCACTTTAGTTCTATACCGCTAAAAAAAAGGTTCAAACTTAAGTTGTAAAAACACAAAAAACATAAGAAACTAAAACTTTGCAAACTAAAATAAAATATGTGAGAATATAGCAACAGCAAACAAGCTATAAAATAAGAAAAAATTATACAAATCTAATAATTTGAGAAAGTCAAGTTTATTCTGCAGTTACACTTGATGTAAGTCCGTCTAAATTAAAGCATTGGACAATTGAATTAATCGATTAAATGCAATATATCAAATGAATGAATCTTTCAGTGTCAAAATATTGTACTCACTATGTAGTAAATCTCAGTCATTTTAAAATTCCTGTCAATGTGCAGCTGGAGGGGTGAACCTACCTGAAGGAAGACAAGATTGTGTTATAACATGTTAAATAATTGAGTACACAAATGAAGTAAATGCACATCTGGTTTTTAATACTGTTGACCAAAAGTATTTCCACAATGCTGCTAGACGGAACAATATAACAGAGATGTTACAAAGATCCTTGTATTTACCACTAAAGGCCCGGAGGGTTTCTGGATCTGCAGGTATGAGTCACTGGGGGATGTGTAGCTTCGAAAGACTTGAAGAGTGTTATGACTGTCCTCAAAATATGCCTGAAAAAAAGAAATAACATAAGTGTGAAAAAGCCCATAGTTTTCTCTCCTGGTGCCAAATAATCTTGCAGAACATCTTTTTTTAATGCTGCAGATAACTTAAAATTTAGCTCCAGGAGGCGTCAGAAATATCCTTCTATGCAGATGATACCACACTTTACATTTAAATTAATCCCATCAAAAAAGACTACTGTGTTCAGATTCCAAGCTAAATATTAATAGTGAAGTCATCCCTAGATTGTAATGTCTGTGGTGTACTACGGCACAAGACATTAATGTACTTTTGCTGTTTGTACCAATAGGAAAAATACAAAATGTACCAACAAATGTCAATGAAACTGTGACACGCTGCTGTAAATTTAACAATTTTATCTTTTATTCTAGCATTTCTAAACCTTCTCATATGTCATTTTTTACTATGCAATCAGTAGATAGTTTGCAGTCTGGTTAAATGGACAAGTTTTTAAGTTGAATAAAAAAAAATCTTACGTCAATCGTGAGTGTTTCTGTTTCATTCATGAGCTGAATGTTGAGGGGTATGACTCCATCTGCAGGGACAGGAAATTCCATTTCTTTGGGCAGCATCTCCTCTGGGTGCTCATCTTTCGAAGGGCCCGACATGTTTACTAGCTGAGGCATCGTTCCCTCCTCCTTGACCATTTGCATACTCCACGGACTTTGCTTTTGTTGCATCACTGACACCTTAACAGTCTTCTGTTGATCCTCTGGTGACAGGGGCTTATCGTTGTATGTAGATATTTTTAGCTACAAAACAAAAAAACTATTGAAAAGATGCTTTCTAAATTGAAGACTTTATGTCAAAATACAGAGCTGTGTGTGAAATCTATTGTGTGGCGTACAGAATCTGAAATAAGAGGCCGTTGTCCTACGGATGTCGGTATTCAACATGTTCATGACACTTTTTGTACTTTGCAATAAGAACTAGTCATTGTGAATCAATTTTGTTAATTTTATCAGAAAATACCAGTTTGTATAAATGTTAGAAATGTGTTTGGTTATACATTCATGTGTAATGTTAATGTGATGGTGTTAGCAAATAGGTCATTTGCACTCAACACAACTAAAAACAGACATTTTACTAAAAACTTAATTATATATATATTTTTTTAAAAGATACTGAAAAATTTTGAACACGTAAAAACATTATAAGTAAACTACATTTAAACTATAAAATTATTTGCTTTCCTTACCCTGGCAGCGAAGTTCAGAGAAGGCCTTAATATTTGGGAATAGCCATCAAAAGAAACTTTATATCTGTACCTTGCCAAAAACACCTTTGCCGTACTGCTATATGTGAGACCTGAAATATGAGAAGCATCAGTATTATCACATTAATAAACGAGCTTGATCACTAGTGGAAAAAGAAGGAAACACAGTTTATTAAAAAGACATATTGATTCCGTCATCTCATAACTACGTGTAAATCACTAATCTGTAGAGCAGTTTATACTCTGAGAAAATATGTTAAATAAAAACTGATGGTGCAACACATCTCATAAGTTTCAATAGTTTCCTTCATTTTGGTCTGGTTTCGTTGCCTCAAAGACTCAAAGACAGTGTGCTATTGGTCAACGACTCATATTTGCAGTGATTTACATTATTATCAATGGGAGGGCATCACTTACAGTTGAGATAACTCATTTCACTGTGAAATTCTGCTATATTGAATAAAAGTTTTAAAGCTATAGTCATTACCCCCATGAGGAATTCTAAGTGATGACAACAAAACTGTTGACGCGTACACATGATACAAGCCTTCCGTGATCGCGTACTAAAGGGTGACAATTTTTTGGGACTCCCGTGGGTCACGTGATTCCCACAGTACGGTAGTCAATCTCAGTATTGGTAATGTGATAGAGCATTGAAATCAACGGGAGTGGGAAGGAGCCAGAAGATTTGCGAGGCATTTTGTTTTAGAAAAAATAAATTAATTTAATCAAGTTTCTCTCGAGACCCAAATACATTGGAATTTTAAAAAAAACATGCTATGGGGGGGGGGGCAATAGAGTCTAATAACTTGCTTAGACAACATAAGGAACAAAACGGGAGCGGGACGAGATCCGGTAGTCTCTTTCGGGGGCAGTCACATGATTGAGACATGCCAAGAGTATTTTTGTGGGCTTGGGATGGGATCTAAGTGACAGCTGATTCCCGTGTCACCCTCTATTGCGTACCACCCCCACCCTTCCTCCATACAACTACTAGTCACCAAGGAGTACACTGAGGATTAAAAAAAAAAAAAAAAAATAGAAGAAAAAAAAAATTTGACTCCTCAGGAGAGGTCTTTATCTTCACGTGAGTTTCTACGTGCGAAGGTTGCCGGATGACACCATTTCTTGAACGTAACCATAATGAGAGACAAAGAGAGAGTTGTGTGGAGCTGGTGGTCTTAATTAGCTTTGTAGCAACCCATTTGACAATGGTTTGAATACCGGACTTTCATTAATATAAAAAAAGTTACTCTTTTAGTTTAGTTAGTTAAATACTAAATCTTGAACTACTCTGCCAAGGAGGGTTTGGTTAGGTGTCTTTGTCTGTCAGAAGGAAAACTACTGTACCAGTTTTCATAGAACTTGGCAGGAGGGTGTATCACGGGTAAAAAAAGAACCCATTATATTTTGGAGAGGATCTGAATTAATTATTCACTTTCGTTAAAACTGCGCAATAGGACATGGCTCTGGCAGAGGTCTGTGCTCTTCGAGTGCTCTTCTAGTTTATTTACGTATTTGCTGGCCTAAAAGCACAAGGATTTAAATCCATTCAAGCTAAAACATTGGAACAACTGGAATTAACTTGGGAAATATTTACTTTGAAGAAGGTAAAATCATCCTAAATTCCCAGAAAAAATACTGAGGACACAACCTCAGTGTCCTATCCTCGCTGATTTATCCATACAAAGGTCCATGAATAAGTTTAGCATGGAGGTGAAAATGGATTACCTGTGAGATGCTCAGTCACATTAACATCGATCGTTAGATGCTGATCGTCCATGTAGCCGTCCAACGAGAACATCTTGAGAGCTCGTTTGCTCACGGGGAAGTAGGAGCCGGGAATGTCAAACATGAAGTCTGTGCTGCCGTTGATCTAAATCAAAGCAACAGTGATGCCAGATGCCATTAAACATATTCATTCTTTATCCGAATAGTATTTGTTAGTTTATTGATTGATTGGCTGGTTGTTCTGCAAAAATTCAGTGATGATAAATAACAAGTTCAAATGTCAAGACCTCTAAATAATTTTTGCGTCTAACAGTCCAAAAACTCCAAAGTATTTTTGATAAAACAAAATAGTCAAATAACCAGCAACATCTTTTGTACATTTGTTTCTTTAACTTTAACTTTAACTTTCTTTAAATGTACTCTTGTTAGCGTTGGATGCAGTAAGCTACAAATCATTTGGACAAAAACCTTAACAAGCATTTACACAGAATAAGGCAGGTGACGTGATAATATAACATCAATTTACCATGATATGAATGTAGTTGTTTTTACATTAAAAACCTGTGCGTGTTTTACCCTGTGACTCTTAATAGACCTGTTATTCTTTTATTCATCTACCAGGTTTGTGTTCTATGACCCCAAGCTAATGTTTATGTTCGCTGTAATCAGATTATGATCAATATTTATCTCAGTCTGCTTTCAAATCACATTGTGAGCTTTAAATAAAAATGACACACCTCTCTATCTTCGTCATATGCCTCGTTAATACCATAAAAACTGTGGAGGAACGTTATATTCATGTGTCCCTGAACAGGCTTTCCGTACATGTACCTGAGGATGAAAACACAATAATCTTAAATAATCCTCCAAAGCAAGAAACACAAAGTTATACAATTACAAAGTAAGTATTAAAACTGAGAATATGTAACCCAGAAACAAAGGTTCTGACTTTGCTGTGACGGAGCCCCACAGAGTGTCCTCTTTATATATGACATCCGGAGCGTTAATCACAACTTCAAACTTTGGCAGAACTGCAAACAAACACACACAGTGAATGGCGTTTAGGCATGAAAAAATAAATAAAAAATCAAATATCGCAATGTATTTTGCAAGACATTTTGTCATATTAACATAAGGATGTGAAGTCAGAGAAAATGTACGTACCATAACGAGCCATGTTGAAATGCTTCTCGCTTGAAACACTCTGCAAAACACACAGACGATAAACCCTTTTCATTGAAGTAACAACATGACACGTTGCTCTGGTGACGCCTCCAAGACAAACTTTATATAATTTCTTTTATTAATCTAACAGATTTGTTTTTTAGTGTGGAGTTAGCATTCTCAAGAAGGGCATTTGTATATCTGTAGACTTTTAGTCATGATAAGTCTTTATGATGTTCGAGCGTCCCCATAAAGACCCAGATATACTAGCTTTTTAACTATGCGTTCGTGTGGACAAGTGGCGGCGGTGGCGCGAACGGCATTGTTTACACATTGTACTTGCCGCCATACTTTGCGTGTACCTGAAAGGATTAAATGTATATCCATTAGGGGGCAGAGCACGGCCAAATCATTCCTGGCACACACCAGATGATATTCCCAGGCCTGAGTGTGGAACAGCTGCTTACTGTGATAACACAAATACACAGCCTATGAAGTAAACAACGGCTCTTTATTATCATAAAACATTTGTTCTAACTTTATCCCCCCTTGTCATTTTTTTGTGTTATGAACATGTTTAGGGTCATGTGCCAACAACTAGCATAGCTTTAGCTCAACGGTCCGACCAATAATTATTTATATAATTACAATTAGGGATATACTGATTATCGGGCCTTTTTTTTTTTAAAGATTGTTTTTTGGGCCTTTATTTTGATAGGACAGTTGAATACATGAATGAGAGAGAGAGAGAGAGAGAGAGAGAGAGAGAAATGGCATGCAGCATAGGGCCGTAGGTCGGAGTCAAACCCACAGCCGCCGCGTTGAGGAGTAAACCTCTATATGGGCGCGTGCTCTACCAGGTGAGCATCCCAGGCACTTATTGGGCTGTTTTTTCAGCAGTTTGCAGATGAGCTGTATCAGTGTTGTATTTTCCTGATAACCGATAAAAGATAATGAATTAAAAAGTGTTCTACCTTGGCTCGGCTACAGCTCTGTGTCTGTTGCTCTGCTCTGGTTTTACTCACCACTGAGCATTTAAACTATTTTTTTGTTGGCATTTGTATCATTCCAAAATCTTAATTTTGATTTACAGATTTTCATTTTCATTGTAAATGCATATCGGTTCCAAATATCAGTTATCGGTTTCATTTACTACTAATAATCGGTGTCAGTATCGGTCAATCCCTATTTACAATTTGGCATACCTAAAATCCTATCTTAAAGACCTTAGCTAATTTTAGCAATTACTTGCGGTTTAACAAAGATACTGGGATTACGTAAAAAAAGGCCAAATCCCTCTAGTCCTTCTAGAAGCTGGGTCTGGGTAAGAGGTAGCAGACTTACAGCGACTGTAGTAATGATGGTCCATTCACCCAGAGGCGGGTTTTCAGACAGTTGGTACTCTTGGGACACGACTCCGAGGACGCTGTCCAGAGACAGCCACTGTCTGACCAAGTCCCCCCTCGGATCCTGGATCAGGTACAACATGAATACAGAGACATTAGATGATGCTTTATCCTGGAGGACAGAGCTGCAGACAAGCAACAAACATTTATCATTACAGCATTTTGCATTGTGATGTTGTGTTGGAAGATGTTCTGTCAGTGATTCGCTCAACGTACAATTTATGATTTTAGGTTAACGATAAGTTTTGTTTGTTTATTATTTGTTTTGTAACAGAATGAGCTGCAGACAAATGATTGTAAACACGTCTTCATTCATATAAACTGTGCAAAACAAAAGATGTGTCCTCTTATCAAAAGTGGAACTGAAATTTTATTTCAGTATTGTGAAAATCCAGGACTTAGCTAAAATATTTGAACATCGAGAACTTCTCAGTCCCTCCCCCCTTTCCGATAAAGCCCAATACTGTCTCCTATGCCCGTCCCCCCACAAGGGAGACTGAATGTGTGTGCATGAGCAGTGATTGACATGCAGTTAGACACACCCCCTGTTCCTGATTGGTGCATCCTTACCTACTGCACCTTTAAGGGAAATGTACGTGTGCGTGTGTACGTTTGTATGTGTATGTTTGATGTACTGTATGTGGGCGTGGATAGGTGTATTGCATATTGATGGGATTTTACATATTTTCTTGTCATGGGTTGTTTGTGATGTAATTAGTTAATTAATTAATTGTAATGTATTGTGTGTCTAGTGTGGACCCCAAGATGGCAAACTGACTGCTAAGGCATTAGCTAATGGAGATCCTTTTAATTAACAATTCATTTACTTTGTTGTTTGTCTTTTTGCTTTGGTGCTGTGTCTTGCTTTGTGCTGAGTTCTGTATTGTGCTTTGTTTTGTTGCTTTTGTCGCTAATGTCACCTTTCATAAACAAACTGAATTGAATTAAAGAGCTCATATTCTGCTCATTTTCTGGTTATATTTAGAGGTTATATCAGAATAGGTTTACATGATTTAATTTTCAAAAAACACCATATATTTGTTGTACTAGACACTGCTGCAGCTCCTCTTTTCACCCTGTGTGTTGAGCTCTCGGTTTTAGCTACGTGCCACTCTAGCAGCTAGACAAGCATTTTAACGTGTGTCACTTTGTGCTGTATATTGAAGTTCAACTCACTCTGATGATGATGTCCACAGGGCTGACGTAGGGTTTCCCGTCAGGGTGAATGGACACCGCTCTGATCTTGACCGCCTGCCCTGGCAAGTAGTTCAGTTTGTCTGTCTGAATGAAGGTGGACAGGCCTTTGGGGTCAAAGTGCAGCTGTGTAGAGTCGGAGAATACCTTGACCCTGCCCATTTGACCTTTAACCTCCAGGCAGTATGGCTGCCAGTAGCTGGACTCGCTCTCGCCAATCTGCAGGGGTTAGATTTGGGTTAAAACTCCCGGGATGGGCGTTGCGAGGGGCACGAGCACAAGGGGACCTCTGGTGTGACTAAAACCCTTAAAAACCGCCTTAAAAAACAAGTTCAGTCATATAAAAGCTGTTCAAAAGAAAGCCAGATATTAAAAGCAGGTTAAAAGAACCACTGGACAGGGCGGACACCGGGAGAAAACAACTTTAAATAAAAGGTCACCTCCACACCTGCCCCGGCCTCTCTCCTGAAGAGATTACAAAAGAAATAAAAATATATATAGAATTATGAGAATAAATGCTCCAGCCCAATATGAAAAAAATCTATCCCAATATTAAAGGAATATCATTTGACATTAAAAAAGGAGTAATAACATTTGAAAAGTCTAAAATACTATCCGGATTACTAACCCTTGAGGTTAAAAAGTACACATTCCATTCAAAATTTGTAAATAAGGGCAGAGGTTTAAAAGTGCTTAAAAAGTAAAAGTGCCACACAATAAATAACCACAAATATTTATTAATAACAATAGATTTAAAATCCATCACCAGATTATTAAGAAAGCTCCTTTCAATTAGGGATGAAGGGCTTTATTCTTGACTCAATACATCAATGTCGATATTGTTGATATAGTTATCTATCTATCTGTCTATCTATCTGTCTGTCTGTCTATACATCCATCCATGGTGTAAATACATGCATAAATGTGTGTTTGGTTATTATTTACTTACACTTTCTCAATCATCTTTTGAACATTGACAACTCCTAAATACCTGGTTTGAAACTGACGACTGACCGCTAACAAGGCTAAAAACTGAAACATAAAGACATGTCATACTCACAGCTGGTAAAGTCAGCAGCTTGGTTGAACCTTTGAAAAAAGAGAGTTTTAATTACATGGCAAAGTACAAACCACTGTTGGACTATTAGCTCACGCAGTAGTTCAGAGAGAGAGGCGAACCGCGCCCTGACCGTTGCTTGTGAAACACTTTTATACCCAATTATGATCAATTAACCTGTTCACCGGGGGAATGCTCTAAACAGGTGTTTTTATCCCAGTCTTTTGTTGCCCATGTCCCAGCTTTTTTGGAACATGTTGCAGGATTTAAATTCAAAGGCAGTGAATATTTGCACACAAAAAAACAGTTTGGATAATGAATATCTTGTCTTTGTAGTGTATTCAATCGAATATAGGTTCAAAAAGATTCTGTTGGTATTTACACAATGTCCCAACTTCATTGGAATTGGGGGTGTAATTTATATCAGAAGAGTCCTTGGTTGATGATACACAAACAAGTTTTACCTCCTTGGACAGTAGCAAAGTCGGAGGCCACAGTCTGGTTGCCCTGAACGATGCGGGCAGACACATTGACGGAGTAGTCGGTCAGGATGGTGATGGATACTGATGTTGGGACTCCAGGGCGGAGGACTCTGGGGGCCAGCATCAGGTAGGAGGGCTGAGGATCGGGGCTGGGAAACCAAGCACGTTGGGTTAAATACACAAACACGCTGAGAGAGCGCTGGGCGAAACAAAGAGATATAGACTTAATAAACCTTAACTGAATAGCTTCGTAGTCATTGGAATGTTTATATGACTCTTATCGAGTTGAATGGTGGTGGTCTCACTCCTACCTAGCGCCTATGAGCAGAAACACCACCCTTACAACTTTGCCAGGAGGTATGGCGTGATATCAGGTCTCGCAATGTAAAGAATTGCTTCACAGCACTGCACACATACACATACACTCAGGAACCGGCTAACAGGATAGCGATGGAAGTTTTCACACTATCATCAGGGCTGAGCCAGCAACAAAGAAGCAGAAAGCTAGGAAAGTATTGTCGGAGAAACAGAGAAAGCGGCAGACTGACTGAAGGAGGGGTCAGACACAAGTAAACATAGGAGCTGTAGGGGGGGCTCTATAGAGAAACCTGTAGGGGGGCTCTTTAGAGAAACCTGTAGGGGGGCTCTTTAGAGAAACCTGTGGTTCAAACCAAGAAGCCTTTTTAATTGAACAAACGGGAGGAAATTCTGCTTTTGTTTTGGACTATTTTTAGCGGCGGATTAATCCACATTTGGTGCTCTAGTGAAAACTTGTGGCAGCAGGACAGTGTGTGATTAAGTCAGAATAAACTGTTTTTTTATGATTTTTTTTGGGAGGATGAAAAGATATACAATTTCAGCAAACCTACACTTATAAGACAGTCCTTCAAGAAAAATGCAGAGTTTTTTTGTGATTGTTGCAGACAAAATCCTTGATTATTTGGCAAGTTTTCTTAAAAAATGCGATGAAATATGCGGGATATTAATGCAATTTTATACAATGACGCTAAAATCACAAAAACTTTTTTCCTTTTCCCAAAAAAATGTCATAAGAAAACAAACAAACCCAGTTTATTTTGATTTAATCACACACTGTCCTGCTGCCAAAATCATCAAAAAAGAGTCAAGGGATGTTTGTGATAGCATGTGCCAAAAACAGTGTAACTGTGTCAAACCTCTATGAAATTATAAATAATTTGTTGCTTTTTTTTTTAAATGACACAACACATTTAAAATCATTAAATAAATACATTGGGATTGTTATGAGATCTTATGTCATTGAATATTGTGCTCAATTTTGAGATCCTGAGCGTCAAAAGGTGTTATTTACTTTCTCTTTTAGTTCATATTTAACACCAAACTCCTTTTTTGTTGACATTGACAGGACATTTTACATGTGATGGCTTGTCTAAATTCACACAAACAAACAATATAGAAGTGATGTTTTGTCACTTATACTCATATTTTGAGAAAACATTCACCACAGATAAGCATATAAGACATTTGATACAATGTGAAAAATAATCTGTTTTGACAGAAAATAGACCTCAGATATCTCAGAAATCTCCCTGGCTCTGCACCTGTGAGTTTACCTGTGTGTGTGTGTGTGTGTGTGTGTGTGTGTGTGTGTGTGTGTGTGTGTGTGTGTGTGTACCTGTGTGTGGTGCTCTGGGCGCCGGCGAGGACGATGAGACCGAAGAATTGCCACACCAGGAGACGCTCCATTTGCATGAATGACCCTCACTCCAAGTGGCTTCACTCAGTGCTGGGAGCAGGTGGATGTCTGCGATGGCCTTCATACCTGCAGACAGTGTCCTCCTCCTCCTCCTCCTCCTCCTCCTCCTCCTCCTCCTCCTCCTCCTCCTCCTCCTCCTCCTCCTCCTCCTCCTCCTCCTCCGATCACCTAAACCAGTGTCAGTGTACCTGAACCCCCCCGGGGAGGCTTTGTTAAGGAGCTGAGACTGGGTGTTTCCACTCTGATGAGATTAACCCTGTTTACACAGAGGAAAATGTGATATTATATCTTTTTAAAGTTCAGTTTCACTGGTGCTGTAGAGACTGTTCTGTCTCTGCCTGACCAGTTTCAGTTTGACAAAGACAAAAGAGTTTCTATACAAATCATGGTGGGAAGCAAACTAAGACATAGTACTGAAGGCAAATGAAAATTGATCGCAGAGCACACTGTGTGCAAAATTATTAGGCAAGGATTTATTGTATTGTATTTCATTGCTCTCAGTCAATCAGACATGTCAATAAACCTCAAATCAGACTATTTAACAAGGAAAACTGAGAGCTTTGGCTTTCTCAGGAGAATATCTGTGTGCAGAATTGTTATGCAATTAAATGAAAAACTTGAATGAAAAATGTTCCCATCTCACTTGTTAGTTTTAATTTCTTACAGTAAGAATAACACTCAAAATGTACAAATAAACACTTGACATTTCAAGAAATATTCAGTGGCCAATATAGCCCCCCTTCTTTTCAATAACTGTCATGTCCTTCCATCCATGGCATCTGTTCTCAATGGGATATAGGTCATTCTGTCATCTTTAAGGCCTTTGATGACTAGCCACGTAGTCGAGTACTTGGATGCATGTGATGGAACATTCTCCTGCATAAAAATCATGGCCTTCTTGAAGGATATAGACTTTTCTCTGCCACTGCTTGACAAAAGTATCTTCTCAAAACTGGCCGTTTTGGGAGATGATTTTATGTCCTTATTCAACCCAAAAGGTCCAACTAGCTCATCCTTAATAATAGCAGCCCTTACAAGTACTCCGCCTCCACCTTGCTAGCGTCTGACTCGAAGTGGAGCTCTGTGCCCATTAGAGATCCAGCCACGGCCCATCCATCTGGTCCATGAAGAGTCACTCTCATTTCATCTGTCCATAAAACCTTTGAAAAAGCTGTCTTCAGATATGTCTTGGCCCAGTCTTAACGTTTCAATTCATGAGTCTTGTTAAGTGGTGGTCGTCTTTCAGCCTTTCTTACCTGGGTCGTGTCTCTGAGCACTGAAAACCTTGTACTTCTGGACACTCCAGGTAGGTTGCATTTCAGGAATATGGCGGCACTGGAGGTAAATGGGTTCCTTGTAACTTCACGTTTAATTATTTTCAAGTCTCTAGCAGTCTTTTTTTTTCTAGTTAAGTTTCTTGTGACCCCTACTTCAAGAGTGCTGCATCCCTCTGAAAGGCATTTTACATTGATTTATTTTTTTTCTCTTTCCTTAATCAGGTCTGGATTACAGGCCTTCACTTTGTGGTGTTTTCTTGGATACCCTTTCTCAGCTTCTCTATCGTCTCTTTGAGCTCAGATGGTGACATTTTCAAATCTTCCTCAACATCTTTGAGTGTGCCTTTCAATCGGTTTAATTTAACAAGTAGAACAGTGTTGTCCTTTTCTTTAGCGCCATCCTGTGCAAACTCGATATGGTCCCTTAAACTAGATATCTACAAATTCCATTCATCAATTACATTTTGTTTGTCTCTCATTGCCTTCTGTCTGCCAAAATCTGCAGTTTTTTACGCTTAATCAATTTTCCCATTCCTGTATCATCCTTTATCTTTTTTTCTCTAGCAATGAGATTTTTTCTACCTACGCCAAACTGAGAGAAACAGATTTTTGTGTTTTTCTTACAAAAAGTATAAGCATCAAATTATATCCAACCACAAAGGGTATAATTAGCTAGATCAATGTGAGGTGAATATTAAACATTGTTTTTTGACATTCAGGGAAAAATACGGTAGTTTTATAGGCTATACTGCGCTTTGCATTTGCCTTACTGCTTATACTTACATGGCCATTCAATAACATATTGCAGGTGTCATTTAGGGTTTTTGGTGAAATAGTTCAACAACTGTGGAATGGATTCCCATGAAATTAGATGCATAGGCTACACCATTTCCACCTCAGGACGATTTGTAATAACGTGATTTTTTGACTTTTTCTCCAGCACCTATAGTCATCGCCCAATACTTTGATTTATGACCCAAAAAAAGCCCAAATCAATAGACACATACTGAGTGTATTTGTGCCTAAATTGATTTTAGCATGTTGTACCTCCGTGTCGACAGGGGGCGCTTCTATTTGTCTTTATGTCTTTTAAGCCGATGTCTGTTTTGTTCTGAGGTGAAAGGACACAGAGCAGCAAGCCAAGATGACAACATTAAGACCATTTACCTGCGATGATTTATTTAAATTTAACAATATGTGAGTGAAGTCTTCTCAGTTTTATTATATAGATTCTCCAAATATCCAACTGTCTTGTGTTCATGTGGCTATGTCATTTGCACATCCTGTTTTTTGGAGTTCAGCAGATTTAGCAGGCTAACTAGTGTGACAGCAGATGGACTGCTGACTGGGAGGAACGCTGTGCCAAACTCCGTTCAAAAGAATCGAGAAATTAGTAATCCCATTGTCAACGACAATACGAATACTTTTTATTGCCTGACTGAAACACATTGTAAATCGGTAGTGTCTCCTGAAGGAATCGGCACACATTTAATCAGTCAACTAACTGCTTTTTCAGTAAAAAAAATGTAATTGTGCTGCTTGTTACGCTAGCTAACGTTGACGTTTGTTAGCTAGTTTAGCTAGGAAGTTAGCGATTAACGTAATATGAAAATCATGGTGTTTAGTCGTGCACGGGGTAGTCCATATTTACCAAAAAATTCCAATTATATTATGATAACTTTTAGTCATATTTAGGTAAATTTCCATAAATAACGTCAAATTTTAAAACGTCAAATTGTTCGATTGAGTTTGGTTTGTGTATTAATCAAAGACATTAACATTCTCGTATTAGAATCGTTATTGAAAAAAAAAAAAAGATAATTAAGATGGATTATATGACGTACTCTTTGTGTTTTGTCCAACAGCAACCTGGACCCATTGACAGAAACTGTATCCTTTTTATTTTATGTGAAATATTAGCCATCTGTCATTTCACATGTAGTTTATTACCATGTAATACATAAAAAAATGACTTACTTTTTTGTAAATGTAAGTCTGTAGTTTTCTTTAACCTTTGACCTCCAGTATGGGATCCCGTTTTACCTCCAGTACCTGGCTCACTGGCCGGAGTACTTTATTGTTGCAGAGGCTCCTGGTGGTGAACTGATGGGCTACAGTAAGTATACACACATACACACACACACACACACACACACACACGTAAACTTACAGGTGCAGAGCCAGGGAGATCTCTGAGGTCTATTTTCTATCAAAACTATTTTTTATTTTTTTTTGTCTCAAATGTTCACATGCTTATCTGTGGTGAATGTTTTTCTTAAAATATGAGTATGAATGACAAAACATCACTCACATCACATTAAATCTACTGCTTTCAAAATATTTCCCTAATTTTATTTTATTTTGGCAGACAATCTGTATAGTCTCATCTGTTGTTAGTTAAGTTTTTTTTATTTTTATTTAGACTATTGGACATGTTCAGAGAAAAAGCCCCGGTGTAAATAATACAACTAATGTCTGTTGTGCGTGCTGACTCAAACTGTCATAGCTGACTGGAGACTTGGGACCTGTTTACACGTACATTGTTATTCTGAAAAACTGAGACATTTCCCTTCGTTTACACGCAAACCGAGAGTTTCTAAATCTTCGTTTGCATGTAAACTGAGACAAACGGAAGTCTAGGCAGCCACGGAAGAGAGAGCAAGTGATTTCTTGCTGCTGTTGCTATTTTGTGGATTCTGATTGGCTAACGTGGGCTTGAGCTTCTCGTCACACTGCCAGTAAAGAAACGATTCTACTGGAATCGTACTTTTTGAAATGATGCCCAACCCTAAACACTACCAACCAAGTTGTGTGTCGTGACTTGAAGTCTTAACTTACGGGCTAAAAACTGTGTCTGGAACGCAGCATAAGCCCTTTGGTCATTACATTTTACAATCTGGCCCTTGAAATATACGGTTCTGTTTTTATCAATTGTTCTGCAACGTTTAAAAAAAGTTAAGAACCCCGTTTTTATAAAGTCAATATATTAACAATATATTTATACAGTGTGTGCTGTGTTTAAATTGCATACTTTTTTGTGTTTTGGTGGTAAATTAAACTCAGTGACCCTTTTATTTTTCTTCTGCTTCTTCTTATGGCTGACTTGTCGCTTGTTTGCAGTCATGGGGAAGGCGGAGGGATCTGTGGCTCGGGAGGAGTGGCACGGTCACGTCACCGCTCTGTCTGTTGCCCCCGAGTTCAGAAGACTCGGCCTCGCAGCCAAACTCATGGAGATGCTGGAGGAGATCTCGGAGAGGTTTGTACGTGCGTCTTACACAACATGTACTGGACAGTGAAGTCTGTCTCTGTAGACAGGAGATACATGATGTGATTGACAGTTTGCGGCCTGTCTTATAGCTATTATAACTATGACACAAAGATATATTTAAAACCTAGCGGAGCTAAATCTTATCACAAATTATGTAGGCTAGTTTTTAGCAACAGTTGCATCCAGATTGCCAGTGAAAGTGTATAACAAAATGTAGAGTGTAAGCAGCGTTTCCAACTCTCAGCTAAGTCAGATACCGGCCAGAGGTCTAGATGGCTCCTCCCCCACGTCTAAAATCAGCACGGCAAACTTAATGACTCATAGCAGTTCTCCACAAACCAATGGGTGATGTCCCACATGCTGTGTCCATTAATATTAACAGTCTATGGCGTTACCTTTTAACGTTGTCTTGTAGGAAGGGCGGA
This sequence comes from Percina caprodes, assembly GCA_013375575.1. Taxonomy (NCBI): domain Eukaryota; kingdom Metazoa; phylum Chordata; class Actinopteri; order Perciformes; family Percidae; genus Percina; species Percina caprodes. The sequence goes on along the minus strand of JABXJD010000084.1, from coordinate 2,330,504 downwards.
TTCTTTGTGGATCTTTTTGTGCGAGTCTCCAACCAGGTGGCGGTGAACATGTACAAACGTCTGGGCTACAGCGTCTACAGGACGGTGATCGAGTATTACTCAGCCAGCAACGGAGAACCGGACGAAGACGCCTACGGTAAGATGAGTTATCAAAACTCCAAACAGATAATTAACAGCATTATTCAAGCAAATTAAATTAGTCCTTGTAAAGATAAATTCAAAAGGGACACAACAGGTACATTTAAAGGCCTTTTCAGGCAGCTGTTGCATTTATTTATTTCAATACACTGAGACTGGCTTGATTTAGTCAAAACACTGAGCTTAGTTTGATTTGATTTTTTTTAAAGACCTTACTTACCTTATGAATGGATATAGCTGAATGCATAGAGCGCTTCGGAAAAACGCCTGCCACTGTGGTGCGTTTGGTTCAGGTGCTTGAGTTGTCTGCAAAATTACCAAAACCTGCGTTGCAAGTGTTATCCAGTTGGGAGCAGTGAGATTTTCAAATGCACGCTTGGGATGCATGCAGGAGATGGGCGACTTCCATTAGTCAATGCCAGACCCTTAAAATTTCAGATTTGGGTCTGGATTTCCAGGCTTTGCTTTCATGTTTAAAAAAGAAAGAAAAGCAGGTAAAAACTATGATAAATTGTCTTTTCAGACATGGCTGGCTTAGTGTGGATGCATACAGTGGAAGCAGTGGATAGGACTGAGTCTTGTAGCACCTTAAATAGATATCTTAAATGACAAATGTTCACATTTAAAGGGCCAGTTCACTCAAATTATAAAATTTCACTTTTAGTGGAAAGAAACCGAATTCTGCAGATTATAACAGAACATTTTTCTGCAAAGACAAGTTTATTTTTAAAGCCTTGAGCAGCAGTTGACATTTTATTCACCTGAAGACCTGGACGAATTACACTAGACCCATCTGTGTGGATGGATACCACTAGAAGTAACAACTCTTTTTCATGTATTTATGATGAACTGGCCCTATTTAATGACTTTCAATTAGCACACCAACTGTAGATTATTAGTATGAAACAAACAAGCCTCTGTTCTGTCCTGGAAGAAAATCTGTCTTTATAAGACCCAACAGAAGAGGGTGCTGTTTCCCACAAAACAAGCAGAGACCTTTAGGTTTGAAAAACTGACAATTTTATATTTGGTCTTTCCTTGTTGCAGACATGAGGAAAGCGCTGTCCAGAGACACGGAGAAGAAGTCCATCATCCCGCTGCCGCACCCAGTCCGACCAGAGGACATCGAATAACAGACTGTGGCTCTCTGACGCATCTTTACCTCTTTGTTCTGATAATCACATATATATGAATAATATGTAATAACTGACCCTGCTCAGTTACATTGTACATAGTTAAACTGTCCCAGAAGCTGCTTACCACTTCAGTCAGAGAGCCACACTGTACACCTTTTAATTTCCCAAAAGGATCAAATTCCCATTTCCTGTATATTCTGAATGAACATTTTCTTAAGAAATAAGACAAAGTGGGATTGAATTGACGTTTGTATAATGCAGAAAACATGGTCATACAATAAAGACTACTCACAAGCTGGTTTTGAAAACATTCAGTAGAAAAATTAATCCTGGACATTTGAGCGGGGGAACATTAATCTACTCTTTATCTTCATCTCCGCCCTCCTCTTTCTTTCCATTCTCTTCCCCCTTTTTCTTCCCATCATCCTTATCATCATTACTGTCACTCTCGCTGCTGCTGCTGTCGTCTCGATCATCACACGTCTTCTCCTGTTCCGTTTCTGTTGCTGTGTTTCTGTCAGAGTCGTTTTCTGGCAGATTCTCGGGAGCAGCTGCAAGTTCGCCGGAGGGCGGTGATGTCGTCTCTTCAGCCGCTTCGGGAGACTTCTCTTGATTTTCATCCTCCTGAATCTGCTGCCTCTTCCACATCTTTGCCATGGCCAGCAGCTTGAGGTTGGGCTGGTTGGCTGCGTCCTCTGGGAAGATGTAGTCGTAGTACTCCTCCCAGCCTGCGTCCGACTGAAAGGACCAAGAGAGACAAGAGACGGAGATTAATTCCTGTGATTGGCTGCTCCTAAAGATATTCTGTTAACAATATGCAGCAGAAAGTGAAAGAAGAAAATATAATTTTGGAACTTTTGGCTGTTGTCTTATCTTCGACACAACACCACGGCACAGTTAGCGAAACCAGTTTCACCGATTGACACGCAGGTCTTACCCCGTCTTCGGCCGTCAGCTTCCTCCTCTTCTTAACCTTCTCTGGCAGCAGCTTCCGCACTCTGTCCATGGTGCTGTCTGAGCCAAACTCCCTCTCAAAGTCCCTCCAGGACTCGAGCAGCATCAGCCGCTCCTCCTTCTCCTCGCAGTTCCTCATGCTCTTGTTGGCCTCCTCGTAGATCTGCCGGCACTTCTGAAGCCGCTCGCCGCTGTCGATCGACAGCTCGAATTTGGCGTAGCTGATCCAAACCTGCACGGGAGGAAAAAAATAAGTCAGAATTAGTCATCTCAGAGTTTTGGGTTGAAAAAAGAGACAAATGGATAAGCACAGGACGATGCAGCTCTTACCTTGACATGCTGGGTGCGCTGCAGCAGCCTTTTGTAAAGGTTCCGGGTGTTTCCAAACTCCTCCTGCTCAATCTCAAAGTCAATATAGGATTTCCACAGCACCTGAAAACAACAGTCAGATGCTTTGAAGGCCCTCACGCACAGAATGCATTTCAGTCACGAAGGCAAGGATGGATATTGCAGTGTTTCCTCTGTTGATTTTGTAGTGGCTAAATTTCTGCTACCACGATATCAGAAACCGGGCAGACGCACAACGTAGTCGCGGTTTACTTTTAAATGATCCTGCCGGCATAACGCACGCCCTGTTGGCTGCCGCTCACATTGCAGTTTAACAACAAGTAGAACTATTCAGAGGTTATTGGGCCGTCCAGTTTAGCTCCTCATACTGTTGCGTTGGAGTTTATGGTTAAAACGTTCGCTTTCTTCCGAGTCGACTATTAAACCAACAGCTCCACCAAAAACGTCACTGCGGTTTGTTACACAAAACGCTCTAAAAGAAAACCCATCAGCAGAAACTGGAAAAGAGAAGGCAATTTTCCTTTAAAAAAAAGAAATTCTTGACAAGTGATTGGATGAGCCATCTGTCTATCGTGATGGCCATTGTTGTTTTGAACGAACAATTGCGTCCGTCACACATGCACCTAACCACCCCCGCAGCTGCTAGCAGCTACTAACATACAAGCACATTATTTAAAGTCGGACGAGACAGATTCTCATACGGTCTTGCAAAAAATACAGCGGCCATGCAAGGTGAGGCTGGCAATATTTCAATTTTTCTGAACTCATCTTTCAATGAAATCCTATTGCAATATATTGATAGAGATATGAGACTAGATATTGTCTTAGATTTTGGATATCAAAATATGGAGTAAGTGGTGTCTTTTCCTAGTTTTAAAAGGCTAAATTACATTAACGTCATTTTCTGAACTTACCAGACTGTTGTTATTGTTCTATCATTTGCTTTAACCCACTTAGTCATGATTACTGATTACATTACTGATGATTATTTATCAAAAATCTCTGTAAATATTTTGTGAAAGCACCAATAATCAACCCTACAATATTGTTACGTATTGATAAAGGTCAAACATATTGTAATATTTGATTTTCTCCATATCGCCCAGCCCTACTTCAAACTGTTTTGTGAAAGCACTTAACGCAATATGATATCAATGTATCAAGATTATCGTGATATCTGATTTTTGTGATTGCCCAGCCCTGGTGCAAGGTCATCCACATTTCCCGGCTCTGACAACTGAAAAAAGGACAAAGAAATGGATAAACAAAACGGCAAGCAATACCTCAGGCATGTCCAGCCGCGGCTGTCCGATGGCGAGTTCGAAGATGGCGCGGGCTCTCTCGACGTCTCCCAGGATGGTCTCCAGCTCGGAGAACTTGATCCAGGTGGTGCAGTTCTCCGGGCTGAACTCCAGGTATTTCTCGTACAGCTTCCTGCAGCGGTCAAACTCACGCAGCTGCAGCTCCAGCTCGATGTAGCCCTTCAGCAGTTTGTTCTTCGGGCATTTGCCGATCGCTGTACCCTGAAGGAGAGAAACGACGTTGACGGCAGGTGGAAAAAAAATCACAGATACAGTCACACTGAGTTCATCTGCGGGTAACGTTTGTAAAGAGTAGTGTTAAAAAAAAGTGACGCGTTTGCTTGGAAATGTACTAGCTTTTCCTGCCTTTAAATATTTATAAACCTCAACTGTACATCTTACCAGATATTTGTTTTTAATCGATTATGCAGTTTTATAGTGTGAGTGTGTTATTTTTTTATATTTTAATGTAAGGAATGTGTGGAAAATATGCGAAAACATTGTTGAATACCGCGTTAGACATTACTTGCGGTAAATAAACAGATAGTATAGTGTACTCAGTTTTGCTGCTTTCAGCAGTGGAAATCGTTTCCAACATTATTTTGTTGAATAAACTGAACGAAAAAGAATGGTGGTTACATTTTAAAGTGCAAGTTTCTGCTGATATTTTCAATCAACTAACACAAAAAGTGTCTTTCGTGATGTGTTGCAGCCTTTCACGATCTGTTTATCACGATGACGCTTTTATTAAAAAAAAAAAAAAACGATATCTTACGCGGCCCTCATTTTTATTTTGGCCGGGAAATGTTCTAAATAAAAAGCAATGTTAAAATTGAAAAGTTTTGACTTTTCGAACACGGTTTTTCGCCCCAGGAGGCTGAACCTTGGCAGTGAGTGAGTGAGTGAGTGAGTGAGTGTGTGAGTGTGTGTTTGTGCGTGCGCGCACACGCCTTGATGCATTCGTGTATATGCTCTAGCTATTGTAAACTTGCACTTGCGTACAACTGAAATTGCAGCTTTGCCTTTACAGAGAGAATAAAGTACAGAAAAGGGACTGCTCTCGGTTCAAACGTGAACAGTACAAAATCCTAATGTTGATCTAAACGACAGGAATATATATTTTAAAAACTCATCAGTTGATGAGTGAATCTTACCATAACCTTTCGGGCTCCCTGCAGGTTCTTCTGACGGATCTCAAACTGAGCGTAGAGCAGCCAAATCTTAGCGAACGTGAACTGAAACCAAAACATAAGCTTATCCCAACCTGGTAACAACAGTACCGAGACTTTGACTGTATATATCAACACTAATGGCAGCATTCTGCTTCAGTACAGTGACACCACTCTTGTTTTTATTATAAGAGAAACAACAAGTGATCGGAGACTCATTCAAGTAAAATCTGAATTACCTTTTTATGCGGGATGAGGTCTAGAGAGGCCTGGTACACCTGCCTCGTTTTCTCAGGATCCTAGAAAATGAAAAAGAAACTTATGTAATATGTATTCAGCATTTTCAGCTTGTGGCCCGTTTTTTATTGAGATGAATTCTTAATTAATTAGGAATTTAAGCTGACTGTTAGCTTGTTAGGAAACTTCCATTCGGTCAACATTCAATTTCTTTTTCATATGAATTTTTCTAACTTAACCCGTGTATATAGGCGTCCTTTCCCAGTGGTCTGCTGAAGTAAAATTGAAGGTTGATGATGAAGAAAAGTGTGTAAACGGACCTTGACCTCCAGCTCTTCGTACAGCGCGTAGTTGATCCACAGGTAGATGTAGCGCTTCCAGTGTCTCTTCTCTTGGATGGGGGGGATGTTGGCGATGGCCCTCTCATAAACGTCTCGCACCGTGTCGGGGTCGGCGTCGTTCTCCACCAGACGCAGGTAGTCGAACCACGCGTCGTAGTTGTGTGGGTTCGCCTGGTGGAAAAATGTCAGCGATGAGGACCGGAAGTAACTTTTTCAATATGTTGCTTACATAATGCTTTTTGCCGTCCACACGTTTTATGCAAATTAAGTTCTTATGGAAACAGCAAATTCAATTCAATTTCATGAACATCAACACCATAGGTCATTTTATGGTTTCAAGCCGCTAGGGGTGCACGATTCAATATTGATTTTTAGGTTGAAGATTTGATTCAAAATTGATTCAGAGTATGTTACGTTTCCCATGTGATAGTATAAATGCCATTACAAAACAAAAAAATCAATTTTTGGAATTCAATGAATCGATTTTGAATGGATAGAGCTTGAATCGATTCATAAATGTGAATCAATTTTTTCCCGCAGTTTTATTCATTTCCACTTTCTCTGCAGACAGGGCGGGTGTCAACAAAGACAGATACAAGTGGACGAGAGATTTTTTTTAAATTTAATTTACAAGAAAAATATAACGGCTCTTTTAGAGTTCTTGTCCGGCATTTACGTGCATCTGCATCATCATAGCGATGTTTTGATGGCGTCGTCGCAATCAGCTGGCACATAACTATTACAACTTGTGCAATATGAATCACTTGTACGTAGACGGCTTTTAGGCTAGCAGACTTTGTTCGCAAATGTGAGCTTGAACGTTGTGCGATCTCTCTCTCTCTCTCTCTCTCTCTCTCTCTCTCTCTCTCTCTCTCTCTCTCTCGTTGAAAAATCTGAATGTGCAACATTGAATTTCCATGATAAATACCTTGACTTCCTCCTCATACTGGAACCGTCGTTTGTTGACAATGACGTCCTCGATTCCCCTCCGGTCTCCGAACTTCTTCTCGAACATCGTGTAGAACTTGAAGAGCTCCTGCGCCTGGTGTTTGGGGATTCTGTCCAGAGCGTACTTATAGATCACCCGAACGCGTTCAAACTGTCAAAGCAACGGGACGTTTCACACAATCATTCAGCAAGATTAGGTAAGAAACAATGACAGCCAACACACAGACACATTAGTTCCACGATCTAAAGACAAGGATAGCAACGGTTTGAATAAATCTCCAGTATAACAAGAAACCAAAGGCTCTAATTTGAATGCATTGACAAACCTCTTTCTGTGTCTCCTCGAACTTGGCGAAGGCCACAAAGAGGTTTTCGTCGACATGAACCTCACCGAAGAACTCTACCGCCCTCTCGTACACTTTCCGGCTGTGGGCGATGTAGCCGTGCCTCTCTTCAAAACGACCGTACTTGATCCAGTTCTTCACTTCGGGATGAACGATGACGAGTGCAGCAGGGTGAAGGAGTTTTTACACAAACTTACAAATTCTATAATCATCTTTCAGGCAAAAACTTCTCTGGTTTTAGCGTTTGTAATAGGGATAGACCGATTATCGGCCCCCTTTTTTAGGCAGTTTGCAGATTCTCTGTATCAGCGTTTTATTTGCATAATAACCAATAAAGTTAAATGTCCCATGGCATTAAAATTTCACTTTGAGGTTTTATAACATTAATATGAGTTCCCCCAGCCTGCTATGGTCCGCCAGGGCCTAGAAATGGTGATAGGTGTTGAAGTATGTAACATTCCAAAATCTTAATTTAGACTTTTCATTTTCACTGTAAATGCATATTGGTTTTATTAAAAGGTGCTCTAAGCAATGTCGTGCATTTTTTTTAGGCGACAACATTTTTTGTCCCATACAGCAAACATCTCCTCACTATATGCTAGGTGCCTGTCCCCTGAACACACTGTAAAAAAAACAGGCTCCACAAAAGCCAACAAAAACAAAATGCGCCAACCCACACCACCAAACATAACAGTCTTCCAGCCAATAACCGACAAGAAAGATTTGGTTGAGTCATTAACGTACATTGTGTAGGCTGCTGCGGTGATGATTTAGATCATTGTAAATTAAATATCTATAGGTCTTGGACTGTTGGTCGGACAAAACAAGAAGTTTGAAGATGTCCCCTTGGGTTCTTGAAAACAGCATTTAACTGGCAGATCACAGGTTAATTCAAATAACAGCTAGCCCTAATGATAATTAACTTGAACTTTGTTTATGCTTTTGGCGGAGTGACATAACTTATCTTTGAACATTATTTGAGGGAGGACCATAATGTGCCTCCTTGCCTATTCAGTTTTCTTATCTTAAAGTTTTTGTGCTCATTGTTTTGAACACTCATTTTTCCTGTACAGTCCTCGTCGCTGCTTAAAATCCTTCAGTTTAAATTTGGCATAACACCGCCTTTTCTCAGCGGATTAATACTTAGAACCCAACACAGGAAACACCAACAGAAAGGATATATCTCTCATAAATGGTGCGAGCTTTGTCCACTTCCTTGTAGCGCAGCTCAAAGTTGATGTAGGAGTGCCAGGCCTGCTCATCGGGCTCCCACTCCATCCAGCGCTCAAACACCTGCCTGCAGCCGGCAACGTTCCCCAGCATCTCCTCCATGTAGGTGTACTTGTACCTTTGGCACAACAAAAAGTCAAGGGGAATTTAAAGCGGAGGTACATGTTTGGATAGCCATGTAGAAAAACAAAAGTAACACACACATCCAGAGATTCTCTATCTGCATTTTACAGGCAGATGAAGCTTTTCAGAGCTTCAACCATACATTCTAAATAGATCCAAGCGTTTCTTTTCTGGATTTTCTAATGGAAGTAGCCAATCACCTGTTCCCTAGCAAAGCAATCCAATTGAAAATGAATCTACTCTACAATTTAGGAGTCCATTCCACAAACAAAACCAAACTGTCAGCCACAAACGTCATTCGTACCAGAACTGGCTGACTCGCGGGAGGATGGTGATGGCTCTGTCCCAGATGTTGCGAGCGTGGTTCACCTGCCGGCTCTTCATCTCCATCTCGGCGTACTTCAGCCACAGAGTGATGTTGCGGTGGTCGACGTCCAGTGCTCGCTCGTAAATGGAACGAGCCCTGAAACCGGAGGAAGCAGTGGTGAGGGACAACTATACAGCAGAGACACGTACGGGACTGTTGATGTGGAAAAATGGAAGACTGATCATTTCCTGGCTATGGCACACTACCTCTGGATCTCCTTCAGGCTTTCCTCCCATTGTGCGTATTTGATCCAGTTACTGATGACAGTGCGATTCTTTCTGATGTTGTCCTCAAACCCCTGAAAGAAACAGGCAGTGGTTTGACAATAGTCAAAAATACAATGAAGTTATCCAATAGTCTTTCTGGTGTGTGTCTGAGCAAACATACAACAACGTAATCTCACACCTCACACTATTAAATGAACAATACATGTTGCATTGAACAACCGATTTCAAAATGTCCAATTACGGCTGGGCAGTAGAGAAAATCGAATATCACGATACTTTTGACGAAATACCTCAATATCGATACCGCAACGATATTGTAGTATTGACTATCGGTGCTTTCACAAAATATTTACACAATGAGATTTCTGATAAATAATCATCAGTAAAGTGGATATAATGACTAAGTGGTTAAAAGCAAATAATCCAACAGTTACAACAGTCTGGTAAGTTTAGAAAATGACATCACTTTACTGTAATGCAGCCTTTAAAACCAGGAAACGACAACACTTCTAGTCTCAGATCTCGATGTAATATCAACATATTGCCCAGCTCTATGTCCAATCTCAGTTTATTTGGGCAGATTTGACACTTGAATACTGCACATTTAAATCCAAACATGTCTTGTCAGTGGAGAGACTAAAAAGGTGAGCACTCACCTTCCTCTTCCTGAGTTTGTAATCGTTCAGCTCCTCCTCATCAGTGATCTTCTGTTTGGGTGGCGGCGGCAGAAGTTCGAGCTCCCTCTCTTTGGCTTCCCTCAGCAGCTGCTCAGCAGTGATCTGAACCTCTGCAGGGGCTTTATTCTTCACCTGAAAACACAAGAAGAAGTCGTTTAAAATGGTGCAGCTCCAGTCATGAGAAAAATGTCCCACTGGTTTTCATGTCTTACTGCTAAATATCCGTAACCTGTTACACTGTCTTATTTCTTTCATCCCATGACATAACGATCTATCAAGTTGAAAGTTCAAGTCAACACTAAACCTACAAAAAACAGGAAATTGAAAGAATGTTCCACTAAGTAAACTGGAAGTATTTAAGAGGTAACGGGGCAAATGGCTGTGAGTTTTAAAATATGGGGAAAAGAAAAGTGTTTGTGATATGACTGCCTGCTGCTGCGTACAACTGTATGATTACATGAATGTTTATTCACAAATGTAGCGTATAGTGTATAATGTGAAGCAGAATTTAAAGTGCTCATACTATGCTTATATTAAAGTTCATAATTGTATTTAGAGGTTGTAACAGAATAGGTTTATGTGGTTTAATTTTCAGAAATATACACCATATATTTGTTGTACTAGACATTGCTGCAGCTCCTCTTTTCACCCTGTGTGTTGAGCTCTTTGTATTAGCTACAGAGTGAGGCATCTCATTCTATCTTTGTTGGGAATCGCAGTTGCGCATATATATATATATATATATATATATATATATATATATATATATATATAGTCAGACAACTAGACAACTTAATATTAGCGGTTGTTGAGCTCATGCGGTTTCCGTCAGGCTAACGTTACCACTCCAAAACATACAGTACATAATATATAATACATAATTTCATGTATATTCTTAGCCGAGGTTACATAAAGCTACATATGGTCGTGGTTAAAGTAAGCGTGCGCACTTGCTGGCGCTTTCCTCAATCAAAGTTTAGCGCTAACTATTTGTTAGCATTAGCTTAGCCGAAGTGAAGAGCTCATGGCTGTTGAATTAATCTTTGTTTTCTTACCTTCGCCACCTTCGGTATCCGCTGTTTGCCCGCCGCGGTGGAAGCCATGTCTAATGGCAGGTTTAACTACACAATACTGAACAATTAAGCTACCAAACGCACTTCAAACGTTTACAAAACAACTAAACTACAATCAGGTACTCTAACGTTATGGCAACATCAAGCGCCAGCTACCATGACAGTACCCAGAATGCCTTGCGAGCAACGAGTACAAGCCAATCAGAGGCAGAGTAGGGTCATGCCGTCCCCATCCTTGGAAGGAAAATGCTGCATTCACGTGCTCCTCGGATGGTCGCTTTTCCCGAGTTTAAAAGTCGTTTTTCCGACTTCGGTGTGGTCATGAGCTTTAAATTAAATGGTCTATGATTTTATAATGTGTAAGAAAACATGAACGCTACAAAGTAGATGTGTTAAACAACCTATATTTTCACCATGTATTTCCTATTTGAAGCTTTATATTAGTGGTTTTGTCCCAGACTTGTTGGCCTATATTTCCCAAAACCACTAAAATATTGTTTTACCTGACTTGTTAATGCCATAGCCATAGAATCCTAATAAATAACTTTTCTAATAATCTAGGTCACGCTATGTGGACAACAACTAACTACAACCTGACATCATGTTACAAAGTACATGAGAACAAAAAAAAAATGATATACAATACGTGAATTAATAAAAAAAGTCTTATCATTTACCCATGATTTACTTTAGTCTGCCATTGTTGCAAATTTGGAAAAAACGTTTAGCAAAAAATTCAGAAACGTTGTCCTGACTCACGTGCATTTTCCCAGTGACGAACTAAATTTCCCGAATATTTCGGCACCACATGAATGCAACAAAATATCCCTCTGTTACTATGGTTACAGGGCTTGTGTTAGCTAACGGCTGGGACGGTAACGAACGGTAAACGTACAGTTTTTTTCAAGGAAGCTAGCTACGTTTCATTTTTGTTTCTAATTTTAACCCACAAGCAATGTAAATTTAAATAGACCAGCTTCGTAGTTTATTTAGGGGAAATTCAGTGTGTGACAGCAAGTGAGTAGCAAACTAGCTAGATAACTTAAGAGTTGTTCTGGCCGGGCTGGCTAACATTAGGACTGCAGCTATTTAGCTCAGCTAACGTTATTGTTAAGATAATATAGGACGTCTGTTGTTGGTGTTGTTGGTATTGTCCAGTGGTGGAATGCAACTAAGTACCTTCTCTCAATTATTGTATTTTAATACAAATTCAAAGTACTATTTTCTATTTAATGCAACATGCTTGTAGACTACTCCACTAACTTTACATTTCAGAGATGTATCTTAATTTTTACTCCACATTTTTCTGACAGCTTTAGTTTCTTTTCAGATAACAGTTTTTCATCTCTTTTCCCGTCCAGTGTAAACCATGTATCTCCAGATGTGTTGCTGTTGAACAACAAACTGAAGGATGAAGTGCTCCTTTATGTGTTCTTGAAATTTATCCCACTTCTACTGCATGGTAAGTACTTTCACGTTTCATACTCTCAATACGTTTAGCCTATAATACTTAACTTTTACCGCAGCTTTAATCAGTCCAAGGGAAGATGAGGACCATAAGTTCAGCCAGTGGCCAAGAGGAAACTGTGAGCGTCAGAAGAAGCGAATCAGCGGATGCTCAGGGGATCGACCGCCTCATCAGCCCCTCAGCTCTGGCAGTTTTTGGAAGGGTCAATGCAATTCATCTTCTGTAAGACAAATGAAAAAAATGTGCCTTGCGGTAATCAAATTACTACTGATGTACTTGTAAGTCACTGAGTTAATGTTGCACTGTTATCTGAATGTGATTCTGGAGTTCTTGTTTCCACTCTGCTCCCCCTGGACCCTCCAGAGAGAAAGCCAATCTGGCTGTGACCCTGGTCAATGAAAAAGATGACATCCTGGCCCACGCTTCCTTCCTAGACCACCCTGTTGGAGACTTGGTGGATCCCGCTCACTGGAAACCTTTCCTGCAGAAACACTTCAAGGCTGGAAAATGCACAGTTGGTATCATTCAATGCAAAAGGGTTGCTGATGTAAAGTTGTTTTTCATTGGATGATCATACCTGTGGAGGACGGGAGCTGCCAAAATCTAAAATAAATAAATGACTCAATAAATTATGAAATTAATATGTTGTCTTTAAATGTAACAAAATAATATTTAAAAAAATGTTGGCATTAAGTAATTGATGAAATGTGACATAAATTGGTGTTTCTGTATTATTTTTCCTATTTATTTACATTTCTTTTCAATCATTTTATTTATTTATTTAATGTAACCTTTTGCATGTATCTATTTATTTTTGCATTTATTTTAAATTTAGTTTTGCATTTTTAAATGTATTTAATTTATTTCCCCAAAAACCTTACATCTAAAAAATGAATAGTTTTCCACCAAAATTTAGCGGAATTTAATTTTTAATTCATAAGGAACACTGGTACCATGTTTTATGCTATCTGTGAATAAGATCCAATATATCTTATTTCCACATATGTATTTTGTATAATAAAATAGTAAAAATCTCAATCTGAGTAGAAGTCTCAATTTATGTCATATTTTATCAATAAAGTAATGCCTATAATTTTTTTGGGTTTAATTATTGGTACATATTTTACGTGATTTTGGCAGTTTCCATCCTCCATACATACTGTAGTTTTTAATTGCATAGGATCTGATTTATCTCTGGTCCCAACAGAACTACTTTGTCTATATGCTCATAAGAACAGATTTTCACAATTTAAAGTTTAAAGTAAAGTGTTCTCAAATGAGGTGGAAGGAAAGTTAACTGACACCTGGAGAAAAACTGGCTTAATCTTCTCACCTCTACAGCCTTTGAACACACTCTTCCTCCACCTTTTCGTGACAGAGCCGGAGTTCGCCACAGCTTGTGTGAAGGAAATAATGAGGTATATGAAAAAGTGTATATAAGAGAATAACATATAGCCATATACTGAATGTCACTTAATTTGCTGTTTTGTGTGGTGAAGTGGTTATAAACAGCTGGACTGTAAAGCTCTGAATGTTACACTGTCAGGGTTCAACTTCCAAATGTCATGCATATAAAAAAGATGCAATCCCTGCCAAATTCTTATTCTCTTGTTGCTATGCTTCTTTTTTACAGGGCTGTCTTTAACGCCATCGCAGAGCTTGAATACATCTGCTTGGTTAGCCCGAAAGTTGGCAGTTTAGGTGAAGAACTGCTTCAAATGTATAGTTAAGTCTATCAATTATTTAACCCTTGTGTTATCCTTACGGGTCAAAATTAACAGGGTTTCTTTTGGTGATTGTTCCACATTTTTGGCACTTTTTCCCCCCCTTTACCGCCAGCATTTTTACCACTAGAATTAACTTGATAACACTAGTTTTACAGTTATTTACAGAGTTCCTGGCCAATAAACCTTAATTATATTAAATTATCTATGTTTTGTGTTAGAAGAAAACAGAAATTATGAATGATTTTGACTAATAGTTAAGATCAGAGGAATGAAGGTAATGGATAGATCTGTCATAAGTTTAGTCAGGCTGTACAATTGAATAAAACACCCAAATCAATGAAAGTAAAGATCTGATCTTTAATTTCACTTGTGAAGAGCGTTTTATGGCGTTTAATTGGACCTGAGGACAACAGGAGGGTTAAAAATGAGCTTTGTGGAGACAAGTCTTGTGATTGGTGTTTGTGCAGAGCCGGCACTGGATGAGATATTTGAGCCGCTGCAGCGCCGGACTGACCCCACGCCTCAGTGCTTAGCGTTCATCTGCCACAGAGAAAAGCACTGTCCACGGCTTCATATCCGCCCCGCCAGGTGATTTAGCTAACAAACTAACAAAGCATCTTTCAATAAAACAGTGAAACTTTTGTATAACTCAAATACATGGAGTGCACATTCGTATAGTGCAGTGAAAAAGGTGTGGAGATCAAGGTGCATGTATGTGAACATTTGCCTTCATCTTGAGCATGTCATGAACTGGCTGGATTGGCCTCTTTTACAAAATTAAGCACGCAGTGTGACAATAGTTCATTTGCAGCAGAATTCGTTGGATGTGGATCTTTTTTTAATTTTTTTTAATTATTAGATTTTTTTTTTTAGGCCACTTGGGGGCAGACGAACAAGCTGACAAACATGGCACAAAACAGAAACTATGATCCTAAAGAGGCTAAAAGTGTAGATTTTAAAGATCTGCAGAGTTGGTGATAATATTCTAATATATATAATAATATATATATATATATATATATATATATATATATATATATATATATATATATAATAATATATATAATAATGATAATTATTAGTGGGTTAAGCACTGTCCGCCTTTTCATGTTGTATAAATTATATTGGTTGGATGAGCTTTAAGATGTAGGCTACTACTTTTTATGTACATTACAGGGTTGAAGATCATGATGACATCATTCGCTTGTTTGCCGAGCAGACAAACCTTCTGTCTGTCGTCAACCAGCCGTACTTCCTGGCAGAGCTCATTGAGGCAGAGGACGAGAAAAATCACAACGCTGTTTGTGAGGTTTGTTCCAACTTTTAGTCTTTTCCTCACCTAAACACACAGAATCAGATCTTTGTTTTTAGTTCAGGGTCATCACACGCAGAAGCTATTACATTGAGAAACTAATTTAACCTTCCTGGTTTGTTAGATCTTATGTGAGTTATGTGATTTGTGTGAACGCCTTCTCCCTCCTATCGCTTCAACAAGCAACGCTTAGTCAGGTGCCTGTTTGTTATTGGCGCAAAAAGTCTTCTTTAGTGTCATATTTAGATACGCTTTTTAAGGACTTTTGGACGCTCTGGGTCGGGACGTACGTTTAACTGACATGCCGCACAAGAATGGGACAGTTAGGTTTAGGAAAAGATGGTGGGTGGGGTTACAAAATTCAGCTTTGAGTGACACAAACTGGTGCCCAGATAGCTCAGTTGGTAGAGCGGGCGCCCATATATAAAGGTTTACTCCTCAACGCAGTGGGCCCGTTCGACTCCAACCTTCAACCCTTTGCTGTATGTCATTCCTCCCTCTCTCCCCCTATATTTCTTCAGCTGTCCTGTCAATAAAGGCCTAAAAATGCCCATACAATAATCTTTAAAAACGGGACACAAACATTGGTCTCCTGGGTGAAAGTCCTGTTTTGTTTGATCCATCCCCCCCCCCCCAACCAACCTCCTAATGTGGGTTTGCGGTCTGTCATACTACTACCATTGTCTCTCTTAATACTAAGTCATCTTATAGCTCCACGGTTGAGCTGCTGCTCTGCCTGGTGCATTCCGTACAGATGCTAATGGGTGATTTTTGCGTTGGTATCTGACGCTGAGTGCAACTGACCAAACATCAGTATTTTACGAGTTGGGAGTGAGAACAGGTTTTCATTTGATCCCAGTCAGATGCTCTGACTGATTGTCAGAAAGCCTGCTGGGGTCCGTTCCCTCAGGACGACAGATCTTCTCTCCCTTCCCCCCCTCCATTCGGGCTGACATGTGTTCATGGCATCAGCATATGGCAGATACGAGCTGATACTTGGCCAAGACATGCTCTCACTGAACATATTGTGTCCAGACATTTGAAGCATTTGGGGCTTTTTGTGTGAATATGTTCAGCACCCAGAGAAACAGTCGATCAAACGTTGCCGCAGAGGGTTGGGCTGTCTCTGCTGATTGCCACAACCTATTTGTGAAGCTACAGAATATTATATTTGAATGTTTCTTTGGTGATTTTCTTATCGTGGTAGATGATCTGTTACAGACACGGCATTATTTCAGTCCCAACTCAAACCAGCATGAGAGTCAATAGATGTTTGTGAACCAAATTTCAAATAATCAGAAAGATATATTAATGATAACATTTTAAAAAACAGTACTTATGAATGATAAAAAAATGTTTTGCCAACTTTCACCAAGATCGTGATTCTAAAAATATCTCTGCACTTCACTTCACTCACTTGTCTGTCAAACAGTGTGTGTGGTGCTGTAATACCTTTTTTCTTTGCCGTTACTACCAAGTTCTGCTACTGCTGTTTATTTTGAATAGACCAGAAACTTAAAGACTCATCTCAGGAAAGAACAGCTACCAGACAGCAAGTGTTTAAAACAGGAAATGTTGGGCGCCTGGATAGCTCAGTTGGTAGAGCGGGCATATATAGAGGTTTACTCCTCGACCCAGCGGGACATGGTTCGACTCTGACCTGCAACCCTGTGCTGCATGTCATTTCCCCCCCTCTCTCTCTGTCCTGTCAAAAGACGGTTAATGTTTAAGACCTCCATGAACTAGCTGGGTTATAGACGGATGTTCCAGGGAAATATCCTTAAAGATGTCTGTGTTTTTTCTCTACAGGGTGACGGCGTCGCCATGGGCTTTATTAGGGTCACTTCTGATGTTGATTTGAAAAGGCTGCACGACAGCTTTGAGTTGAGTGGGATAGACGGTTTGTACGAACCGCAGCAGATAAAACAGGACGAGCCTGCTGCTCAGTCCCACTCAAAAGAAGAAAATGGAGAACCAAGAAAAAGCCAAACCTCAGACTCGCAGCAGGTAAACTGCCCCTGCCCTTCTGTACACTCACTGATTCATGTTACGAGTGTTGATCACATGAAAAAGATTGGATCTTACAGTTACAAGTTGTATTAAAGACATGGTTACGAACTAAGTATTAAAAACAACACTGTCTAATAGTTTCATCAAAATACCAAAAAAGTAACTAAAACATGATTTGACAATTTTATTATTGAGCTCTTCCCATATTGAGCTAGAGTTGTTTCTTTATTACATGTGAGAAAATAAATGTTTGACAGAAAAAGTTATCATACCAAATCAAAAAATAATATTTGAGACTAAAAAAAATTTAAATATAAATTTGACATTTTTAAAATTATTTCTGAGAAAAACAAATCTCTCTCAAAATACTTTTTTTAAACTCTCAGATATATATATTTTTGTAATTTTTTTCTCCTTTTTTGAGTTTCTTTTAGCTTTGGTTTTATGGACACTTTTTGACATTGTTGTTGCTATTTTTAAGGTTTTCTGAAGTTTTTGTCTCCTTTTTTATGTTGTTGTCTCCTTTTTTATGTTTTTGCGCTATTTTGAATCCATTCAGACATGTCCCAGAACCTCCATAGATAGTTGGACAGCTCAACCCCCCGTCATGTTGAACCCAAAGCTAAATAAAAAACTATTCTTTTTTTTGGGCAGCAGGATAGCTCAGTTGGTAGAGCGGGCATCCATTTATAGAGGTTAACTGCTTGCTTCAACTCTGACCTTCGACCCTTTGTTACATGTCATTTACATGCCACCTTTCATGCCCAAAAATTGTGATTCTTTAACCCTGTGAAGATTGTGAAGATCCAGGACATAGCCAAAGAATTTGAACATCAACAACTTCTCAGTTCCTCCCCCCCCTTTCTGTTAAAGCCCAAATGGTCTCCTAAGCCCCTCCCCCACAATGGAGAATGAATGCGTGTGCATGAGCAGTGATTGACACACAGTTAGACAACCCACCTGGCCATGATTGGTGCATCTGAACAGAGAGTGCTGGATTTTTACAAATCGCACTACACGCTGTATGTGGAGCCAGAGGAGCTAAATAATTTTTTAAATGACCTGCTTAATATATTTCTACTCAAACATAGAGTCAGTTTCAGAAAATCTGACAGAATGTTAGTTTTATATATTCCATAAAATATGAAGTTAATATATGAATATAAGTTTTACCTACTGCATCTTTAAAGATATGTTTCAATGTTTTCATGTTGCATTGATGCCAGTATAGTTTTCAGTCTTTATTTTTTGTTTTTGTTTGTTTTTGTTTGTTGGTATTGTCACTTTCATCTCAGCAGGAGGAGACACAGCCAACTGGAGCGGCACATTCGCCTGAAAAATCCAACGCTGTCTGTATTCAGTTCTTCATTATTGACAAGAATTATGAAATGAGGTACGGTCAGGATGAAGTTTGTGTGTGGAAATTAATGAGATAAAGCTGGCAGTCATATACAAAAATGTATTGCCTAACAAGTGTGTGTATCACAGCCTGTCATATCATAAATACACAACAGTTAGCCACACTGTTGCACTGGCTGACATGTTCCTTCATCACCATGCACGCACACACTTTAGTTTATTCTGACTCAATCCCACAAACATTTTCCTGCTGCCACAAACACTCGCTAGAGCACCAAATGTGGATTAATCCACCGCTGAAAATAGTCCCAAACAAATGCACTGTTTTCTCCTGTTTGTTAAAAAAACTATATTGACCAGCTGCTTTAGGACATTACTGCGCTAACAGCCACAGACAGGAAGTCAGAAAGTATTGAGAGACAAGCTAACACGTTTTTGGTTTTGTTCTTTTCATGGCATTTGTTGACTGTAAAAAAGTAGAATAATGGCTACTTTAAATCCTTTAACTGCAATAGTCTTGAGCTCTAGAATATGTTTGCTTTAGACTTGATCCTACTTGTGAGGAACTTGAAGAATATGTTCTTTATATCAAAGTAGAGAACTCTTGGGGTGGCCTATAGCTCACTGAGTGCGCTCGCCCCATGTTGGCTGAGTCCTGCAGCGGCCCAGGTTTGAGTCCGGCCTGCGGCCCTTTTGCTGCATGTCATCCCCCATCCCTTTCCCCCTTTCACGTCTGTCCACTGTCTCTCTGTCTAATAAAGGAAAAAAAATAATAATAATAATTTTAAATTGAAAGTAAGATACCCCACAAAAAATGTATTTCATTTTCAAATGATTTGATATTTTTCACTTGCATTTGCATTTTTTCTTTCATACATTTCTGAGACAGTGCTTTTCATGGCTTTTGTTGACTGTAAAAAAAAAAGTAGAATAAGGGCTACCTTAAATCCTTTAAATGCAATAGTCTTGAGCTTGCTTCAGACTTGATCCTACTTGTTGTAAGGAACTTCAAGAATATGTAACTCTTTATATCAAAGTAGTAAGAGGACTCTTTGGAAATAAGTAACATGTACTTAAGGGTAACATGCAACAACCAAAAAATAAAGTTTACAGAATTAAGTTTCTGTAATTCAGTGATATCGAAAGGAAACCCCACGAATGTACTTTATTTTAAAATATTCCAATATTTTTAAGTTGCGTTTGCATTTTCCCATTTTATACTTTTCTGAGGAATTTTCATTGGCAGTAGTGATGGCAGTCGTCCAGAGTTACATCAGTCATATGCTGTGTTAAAGCAGGGAGAGTGACTGTTAGTTGGCTCCTGCTGAGCTCCTCTCACCGCCACCTTATCTCCCAGCTGTTACTGAATATGGAGCCGCGTCGCGTCATGCCGCGAGTGAGCATGTTATTAATGAGAGCTACGCTTAAAGTGACAGCGTGACAGAGTTGGAGGCAAGAAGTTGAGCTGGAAGCAGCGGGCAGACCGGGCGGCCAGTTGTTCCACCACAGTGAAAACCAGCTTGGCTTGGATTCTGAAGTCTGGCACTCACACATATTTTCACTTAACTTCCCCTTCTTCTCTTCCAGATCAGTGGACTTTATTCCATATATATTCAACCATTTCCCTGTAAGTATCGTTTTTGCATGTGGCCGATGTTTTACCAGAAAAAAATCAGAATCAGAATCAGAAAAGGTTTTATTGTCACAATAAGTTACACTTATGTGGAATTTGCCTTGGTGAAAGGTGCATACATAAACATTCACATTGATTTCTAGGAAAGTTTAGGAAGTTTAAGATATAGAAAATTACCTTTTTTAATGATGAATCGAACATATCTTCTCAGGTTAGTGTGTGTCTGTATTAGTTGTCTTTGTGTCCATCTGTCAGGACGCGGACTTCTGCGTCATCACCGTACCAGCGCTGTCCCCAGAGTTCTTGTTGCTACAGAGCTTCCTCAGAGTGCCGCCCCGAGTCACCAGCTTGCTGCCCCTTGAACTCTACGTCTTCCACCGCGCCGGGCTCAGGTGGGTCAGCCTGTATCTGTAATCTGTTTCTTTTCAGTCAACATCAGCATGTCAGATCCCTGTTGCTGTCTTGGTATGGCGGCCAGGATACCAAGTCCACAGTCTTGAGATTGTTAGTGCTCAGGGAGGAGGTCCTGCACATTTGTGGCTCCACCTGTAAATGAAAATGATACCCACCATATTTAAGTCTCTCAGCCTGTTGGATTTGCTCACATTTATTTTTGGAAGTTTTGAAATTGAAGTGCTCTAAGAAGGAAGATGATGTTTTCCCTGAAAAACCTTACAACATTACAAACATACACTTATATCAGCTATTTATTATAATTAAATTTCACAAATAAAATAGAGATGAAATAAAGAGAGTTCAGTAAAACATATATATATATATATATATATAAATATATATATATATATATATATATATATATTTTTTTTTTTCTTTAATCTACTTAATCTACAATATGTAGTCATCTCTTGTTCATCACAGGAAGAATACAACACAGTGCAGAGGCTGCTAGAAAGCCTGCTTGGTGATGATCCTGTTTATTTATTGTATTTGTATTTAACTATATAATAATAACGTCTTCCTGTTCCATGTTGTGGTTGTTGTTGCAGAAATGTAAAGGTGAGGCCGGCTGTGGCTGCAGACCGGCCTGCTGTCTCTGATCTAGTGAAGGGTTTGAGACTCAACGAGTTGCTGCTGCAGGACCTGGACTGCTTCTATGAGACTCGCAGAGACCCGGTCAGTCAACACACACTCCTATCAGTGCACCAGTCTACGTTCAGACTGCAGTTATGATTGGTGGTCGTATCTTATTTATCAATATTAGAGATGGACCAGGTCAGCACTTTATTTGAAGGGCCGCAAACAAATGATGCCGTAATGAAGAAGTAACGTTTACTTAAACACGATTACAACACTACAATTTCGGTTTTTCTGCCTCGTACATTACTGAAAGTTCATGAAGTACTACATGAATGAATTTACACTTTTTTATACATGAAGTCATGTGTGGATTCCTGATAATTAAAGTACCATTATTATAAAGTGTTACCACATTCAGATCCTTTAGCTGAGTACAAGTACTAATACCTCACCGTAAAAATACTTAAAAGTAAAAGTCTGTAAGTATCATCAAGAAAATGTCCTTAAAGTATTAAAAGTAAAAGTACTCAATGCAGAAAAAATCTCACCTTTGAAACCAAACCTACCTTCTTCTTTGAATATACCTATTATGTACTTTTACTTGTTTACCCATCATAGCAGGAGTAGCAGTCTGCTGCTAGAGCTAAACTCTCAAGCTAATTTAGCTACCACTGCTAAAGAAAAAAAAAAGATCTAACACGAAACCAGCTGGTCTGTAATTTGGTCAGTGTTTTGAGATAATTTATTAGCATAAACAGTACATAGAAAAAATAGCAATGTTGAAATTGTAACTGGCTCCCCTTTAACATTCAAAATTATGTTCTGATTGTTTTGGACGATCAAGTGTGACTCAAGCTGGTAATGATGGTCTTGGAATAACGAAGAATATTGCATGTGTGCCAAGGAACAGATTGGTGAGAATTCAGTTGAACGGATTTCCCTCTCTGACTGACACCCCAGCTGTCTCTGCCGCAGCTCCAAAACTGATAATTACTTCTGCGGCCACTTCATGTGAATTCATGGCACTGGACGGATACAAGAAGGGGCATATTCAGTTCAACACACACATGTATATTTAACAGACTTTGTGTTTTGTTTAGGACGGCGTGGCACTGCAGGCCTTCGTGGCCCAGGCGCAGAGTCAGGTTGTGGGGTTTCTGATCGTCAAAGACGAGCAGGTAGGTGCAGTTTACAAGATGAGGGTTAAGATAGGGTTGGGGGTTATTTAAAGTACAATTCTACGTCTGTCTCTCAGGATCAATAAGTACTCCATTAGAACCATTAGTAGGCATGTATCTTTTATGGAATATATATTTATTCGTTATTGAAATTGAAAGGCCAAAGACAAAATTAAAAGAGATCAAATACACACAGGCTAATTACTACTAACTAACATGCTAGTTAACATTAGTAATTAAACCTAAACAGCTGATGTAAGTCCAAACTGTCTGCGAGCTTCTCCTGACAATGTGGTGATTTGTCGACTATGCGACAGTAAGTCGCGTGGTTATGACACAATTGTTAGCCTATTTTTACAAAAACGTCTGCTACGGAGCCATAACGTGAGCTACCAGGTAATGGAGCCTTTTATACATTGTCATGTTTGTTTAGAAGTAAACAATGGACAAATAGAGTCTTGAAACACTTGTACAGATGTACAGTTATTCACTGTCAAAGTGATGCCAAAATGAATGGGAGGCATAATGCCAAGGGATCCAGATCTGGATCTTTAGCTATCTATGATAGCTTGTTCTTCTTCCTGCTTCTGGCGAGAGCAGTCGTGTTTTTCTTCCTCTCCCCTCTTATCTTAGCTTGGCTCCTATGTTAGTCTGTCTATCTTGTTTCTCCTTTCTCCCGTCTCCTGCCTGCTGCTTTCCTGGAACATTCGACATGGAATTGATTAACTGGTCACTCAGCGCTATTGACAAGATTTTTTCACCCAAACATGCTTCACTGGGGGAGCCGTACTGCCCCAGTGGGACATTCCCTGCAGGCCGTGCTCGCAATTCCTGGGAGAATTGGCAAGCGATCTGCCTGGACGTTTTAACTGTGGAAGACGTAGAAGATATTTGGATAATTGGAATTGTGTTGGTGGGGCTCCTGATCATCGGACTTGGAGTCTCCCTGACCTATCAGAAAATTGGTAAGACAGCCGCCAGCAAATTTACCCACAAGCTGTCTGGGGAACTTAAGGAGTGCTTACATGGAGTGATTGAGAGGATGAAGGTTTTACATCTGAGGGCTGACCAGACCAGTGAACTGTCTCGTAACATCTCAGACCGGTCTGAGGAAGCGCAGAGGGGGATTGATATCATCAGGGCTCAGTCGGTGGAGTTGCTTCGGGTAACCACCGGACTGGGAGAGAAGGTATACGAACTGGCAAAATCACTTCATGAACTGGACTCTCGTATGACGCTGAGGTTTGTAGCAATTGATTGATGAACATTGATTCAAACAAATTCCACCGAGTCAACCTAAATTGGACTGAAATTGTCAACTAACAAGCCATCACCTGCCATTAGCATTCCATTGACTCCACTTTGACAGCGAATAACTTTACATCTGTTTCAAGACTCTATTAGTCCATTTTTTATTTCTAAAGAAACACGAAAATGAATAAAAGGCTCCATTACTTTGTATCTCAAGTTATGGCTCTGTAGCAGCCATTTTTGTAAAAATAACCATGCAACCTTCTGTCGCATATTAGACAAAATACCATACAGTACAGGATAAGCTCACAGGCAGTTTTGACTCGCAAAAGCTGTTTAACTTTAATTACTAATGTTAACTAGCATTTTAGTTAGCAATAATTAGCCTGTACTTATGTTATCTCCTAACATATACCTACGATTGGGAATGATTGAGATTTCTCTTGGCACAGCTTCCAGAAGACTTAAAACTATCAGACAGGTTGCTCACGTCACATCTGCGTCATCAAGCTCAGTTGGAGGCTGCGCAGTAACGCTCAGCTATCACCAGAAAGTGACTTCTAATAGACTTCACTGGTCTCCGTTGAAAGGTCTATGGCATGGCTTTGTCAATTTCTTTAACTGTTTATGGGCTGTAGGGAGGACTGTTATTTATAAGGCAATGGCTTCAACTTGATGGTAAAAGTGTTCTTATACTCAACTCACAATCTAATACAATTCACGGTTTTAAGCTTAGATATGATTTCCTCAGGATTTCTTTAACAGAATGACGTATGGTTGCATGAAACTCACTTCCAGCTTACTAAAGCACAACATAAAACAAGTAAAGCAACATCTAATGGCCCTGTGCCTGTAACCATATTTTGTAACTTACATTTAGTACTTTTTATGTATAGGAATATTTATATGTATACAAAGATGCTGTAAAATTTCACTTTTGTAAATCTGTCTTTGTCAGGACATCGAGTACATCCGTGCCCACTACAACATCGAGAACTTCATTTATTTCAGCCATCACCACTACGAGGAGCATGCTCAGATACGCCACTTTGTCCTCAAACCCTCCTTCCAGCACTTCACCAAACATGTGTTTAAGGAGGTCCTCCGGCTGGCTCACAAGTCCTGCCTGTTCCACAGAATCTACCCCTCGGACCACAGCCAGGAGGTGGGTGCACACAGGGACTCTCAACACTGGGCCGCTTCCAACCTCGGTGCATGTCTGCTCAGATAGTGTAATCACCCTCAGATCATACACTGCAAGAAATGAAGAGTATAAAAGTACTCGGACTTTGATGAACTTTTACTTAAATATGAGTAAAATTACCAATATAAAAATCTAGTAAATCTAGTAGTCTCAAGTAAAAGTAAAAAGTAGCTCCTTTAAAATGTACTGGGAGTAAAAGTTACTTGGTTACTTCTTAACAGCAGGGGGGTAGATATACTTTATATTTCAGTCAGAAAATTGGTCGCGAAAACAACACCTATGACCGCAGCAGAACACCTGCTGCTAGGCAGCCAGCAGAGAGGGTTGAAGCTAGGTAGTATAGGTAGCTAGCATGTAGTTTGAAAAAAACGTAAACCCACAAACAATTGTAGCGACCTTCTTCCAAAAATCCGCCTTTTTTAATATTTCGTTGTCATCGGACAGTGATGCATCATAAAGAACTGGGAATGCAGACACAGCAGCGATGATTTTTTTCCTCCATTTTTAATGTCCCGGGCTGTCAGAAGACATCACAGGGCAGTAAAAATGTACAGCAGCAAACCATCTGTAAAATGTTTGCCCATAAATGCTCTGGTAACCTGGCTATGTAGCCTAGCTCCCTTGCTATGCTTACAATGAAGTGCAATGTCCGAACATGCTAGCGATTGGCCTGTTTTCTAGCTACTAAAGTTTGAGTGTTTAAACATGTACAGTGGTCTATTTAGTTAGTTTGTCCAAAGTAGTTGTCATCGATGTTATCATTCGATGTTATCATTCGTTCCACATTAAAAACACCACTGACAACACGACCGATTACATTTTAGTCCAGTTTAGTAGCTACTACCTACAAGTACCTTCTAGCTATTTTCTAATCATAATCTTTATAGAGCACCTGTCAAACACCAAGTGCTTCACAGCTAAAATAAAACATATCAGTCATAAAAACATCAGTTTAAAAAAACAAAACTAAAATTTAAATTAAAACAAAAGTAAAAAAGTGTCTGAGGCACTAGAATTTAATTTGGACAAAGACAAGAAATCTACAGCATCTCGGATATCGCAAATTGTCTTCTGTAGCCGTTCAGGCTGATCTGACAGATGGATTTGATCATGTAAAATGTTGAAAGCGGACCATTTCTTGCAGAGTGTGCCCCCCAGCAGGCTGCTGTCTCCGGGGTCGGGCAGCAGGTGCCAACAGTGCTGCCAGCTCCACCTCTCCAAACCATAATAAGACATTTCCTCGACATGTAGAGGCCTCCACTTCCTCTGTTAATTACCTTCCACAAACAAGTACCAGATTGGGGAGATGATGATGTGCAAATAGAATAATGGCAGAAGATAACCAGAGAATTATCTCTGTTCAGGCAGCGGGTGATGTTTTCCACCGAGCTCACAACAGTGATGTAAACCTTGCATCATCAAACCTCTTCACCTGAGCTCATTATCACTTCCAGTTGCCTCCCAAGTCCCCACACTGATGCTGTTTAACCTCATAGGAGAGTCTCTTTTTCTGAGCTCACTGACATTGTGCCCTCTTCTTCTGCACACAGAATTCCTGCGTCCACCATCTGGATTTTGTCCTCAACTGTGCGGTCCCTGTCCGCCCACGACGCCAGATCATCTACCCGCTGGAGGAACTTGGCATCAACGCCCCTTCCAGGCAGATCACCGACAACCAGGTGGGCCCAGCAGCAGCTGGCTGACAGGGCCGCAGCCTGCCTGGGAATGTAGATTAGCTGGGGGGCTGCTGACAGAGGGAACACAGCAGTGTGTTGTTGTGACCACTAGACGGTGCTGTTTCAAAAGGGAACAGAGTGGCATCCAGTGTGTTACACGGAAAGGGATGAAGGGGAACCTCCAGTAGAGACGGGTAGAAAACACAGTATTATGGAATGTCCATTTATGCTTTGATTTTCTATTAAATTTTTTTCAAAAGGTGTATCCACAAACCACATCAAAATAGTTTTTTTGTTGCCCCTGAACAGTTAACTTAATTTCTCATTTCATTTCTGTGTTAAAAGGCAAACTAAAACATTGCAAACACATGTTATGTGTAGAAAATAATTGTGGTTTTTAGTATTTGTGAGTAGAAATATCAAAAATGTATGAAGAAAGTTAAAAAGCTAGAGTAACTCATCAAATATTGAGTTTATCTGATTTCTCTGTCCTCCTGGATAACTTTAATATAATAAAGTAGACTGTTTGCACATCATGACATATAAGTTATATGAAATAAAACTAATATGACATAAAAATCTGAAAATGTACAAAAAAAGAATATCTGAAAATGCACAAATATTTGGAAGATCTCTAGCGTTAAACCACTGATGTCTGACCTATTCTGATATGAGTCTTTACAGGAGCCTGGGTAGCTCAGCTGGTAGAGCGTGCGGCCATATACAGAGGCTCAGTCCTCAATGCGGGTTTGGTTAAATACCACAAAAAAAACAACTTTAAAAATATGAGTCTTTAAATATTCACTGTGAAATGTAATGAGATAGTTGGGAGATTTTTTTGTCAATAAACAACAAGTTCTTGGAAATGTAAAGCCTTTTGAATTTGGAGCTGTATAGGAGCCCTTAATGCGTCAGTATCTTTCAACCTACCTACGAGAAGCATACCCCAGCCTTAAAACCTTAGTCCACTTTTCAGAGTTTAGCATTCCGTCCATTCTAGTAGTACTTCACGTAGTCAAGTAATTATTGAAGTAGTCAATGTTTTGCTAAAACAGATGGCATGGCTTCTACAGATGGAGTGCTGTGGGGCGTGACTTATAAGTTCGACCGATCAGTGTAGACCTAGGTCAAAAGGGAAAAGACCCTGCTCTGAAATAGGAGCTGAAAGAGTTACAGGAACTGCGGTCAGAGGACATATCCCCAATATCCCATTAATAATCCCCAAATTGATCCAGTCGGAAAAGAAGAAAAAAGGGTTCTATGAACGTTATATTCTAAGAACTGCTAAAATCCCTCCAGTCGGAAACCGCTTTTGTCACTGTACCTCAGGACTAGCTGTATATTTCAAGTAACTTAAGCAGATAGTGTTGCTATAAGAGCAACTCTTTTTGATAAAAAAACTAAGCTGGTAAAAGAATGAAAGTAACAGGTGAATAAAGATAATCACAAGCTCTCCTTCTGTTTAAATTCTACCATGAATCCTGAATTATAGTGAGCCTGGCTCATTTTAATGTGGCTGTGATTTATTTTAACGTTGTGCACTTCAAATATTTACCACATTTGCAACAGCTGCTGTCTTTAGACCCGAGGCGACACCGTGTACACTCACACGTTCATTACACTCCATCAAACCCAGTCCGCCCCCTTCGCCTCTGTTACACAGCAGTCATGATTTCCAGGCTGCCGTGCAGATAAGAGCTTCACCTTCGAGCTGAATCTCTGCCTCGGGACGATTAATCACATTTAAAGCACCTGTTCCCTCTCTGTCAATACAGGATTGTATTACACACAGCCTCAGTCATTGTGTTTTGGGAAGGTGAGGCATCTCTGGCGTGATAAGAGCTGCTGCACCTGCTCCAGCACACATGTAGATGAGACGGGAGCTTTGTTCATCTGATTACCTCATCTGGCTAATTCCTGCAGTATTCATGTTGATGCATGTAGACAAATAACAAATACAGGGTTTTTACATATAAAGTGATGCCCATTTTCAATAAATGTCAAACTATAGCGTCTACATGACACACGGCTTAAAAATCATTGTGTATCTGATACGTTTTGTATATATTAAGCTTTTCCACTTAATGCTATATATGAGACATAAATCATTGTTGCATTTGGGAACGAAATATGTTGCTGCTCCTTGGGAGTCGTTGTTAACTTCTCTACTTTTGTTTTTCATAGGCCACAGGCTTCAAGGTTAAACTTTTTAACTTATCAAATACTTTTCAACACGGTTTTGATGAATCAACCAGGACAGATTCATTTTATGAAAAAAATGAACGGAACATCCACAACCCTGTGCTCCCGAAATATCTCCATTGTCACAACTCTAATGCAGCAGCTTGGTAAAATATCTTCCCAAAGTATCCCCAAAAACTTGCCTTGTATAAGTAACGTTTGACCTGACGACAATGATAGTTAAAAGAAAGTATTAAAAAGAAGAAACTTTAAACTGGGTAATAGTGTTGTGACGTATAAGTAGGCAACATTATTTGTTTGTTTGCTACAATTAAAAATATTTCACTTATTTGTCCAATATATGCACACATACATTTATCATATTAAATAACCACAGGCTCTTTTTTCCCCTGCTAATCAAACCCCACAACCTCTCTCCGTATGTGACAGATGTCGGCCACACATGCCCTCGTGGAAATTATTTGAATATTACACAAAGGTTAATTTCACCCTCGGGTTTCCCCCACCTATTTGCTCAATGCTGTTTTCATCCAACAAGGTGGATTGTGGGGCCAATCTGCCTAATTACAGATGATGAAGGAGCCATTAGCTGCCTCAGCTCACAGTGCGAGGACCAGACACACTTGGTGGTGGAGGGATTGGTAAATTAGAATGCGGTGGTCTACTAATTCCTGTGGGAGTGTTTTGTAATGATTGTGGAAAAGTCGTCCTTAACTGTCAGGTTGCCCGCTTGATCTCTGTGTTTCTCTGTTTCTCATTACAATCTAAAACTGCATTTACTGTAATTCTCCTATTTTTCTTACTGTGTTTATTGATTTTTAGAACATCCGAATAAAGAGCAAACATCTGATTAATACTCAAGCAGGTGTAGACAGCAGGGGGGAAAGTACACCAAGGTGCAAATGTCACCAGTCATTTTAATAGATTTTGTCTCACTGACTTGTCTTCTTTCTCTCTCTGTCTCTGTACCTCTCAGGCATCGTTTGGTCTCTATCTCATCAGCAGAAAGTTAACCATGGAGCCAAAGGTCACCATTAACGCCAAGATTGTGGTGGTGGGGGCGTCAGACACAGGTTTATCTCTTCTAGAGGTGCTTTGTTCCTGGTGAGTCTGCTTTAGAACTAGATCCTCAGTGACATTATTCTTTCTTTTGTCTGAATTAGTAGCCGCAGTGACAAATAATGTCAAAATTCTTCCTCTGTAACCGTGACTGGATTAACCTTTTAAGGGGCCCTGGGGCAATAAGTTTCTCTCAGACCCCTATTAACCCCCACACACACACACACACACACGCACACACACACACACACACACACACACACACACACACACACACACACACACACACACACACACACACCTCACCATCTGTGCATGGCTTAAGTACCCTGTCATCTCCAACTTCCAGTGCTCCTATGCTGGATTAAAACAACCTGCTTCCAAATGTTCTGTGCTAATTCGATGTAAAATCCCCAGCCTGATATATCATCTTTGTCTGTGCAATAAGAACTGATCAGTGAGCAACTCTGTGGCACCGGGTCAGTGTGTATAAACACACACTGTATATTTTATTTTGACTCAATCCCCCACACCCCAACCTGCTGCCACAAATACTCACTAGAGCACCAACATGTGGATTAACCCCTTTGAAGTCTAAGGTTTTTTTTCAAATTTTAAATTATCATCTTAAATTCACCTTTTAGGGGTATTTGCATAACCTGATATCCATATCTGTCTTGTGTAAAGAGATAACTTGGCCCTAAAGCTGAAAAGTGGAAGTTCACTTTTTTGAAATTCTTCAAATCACTTTTGAAAACATAACTAATTGTTTTGGTGCTTGAAATGAGTTCACCAAAGTCTTATGTTCACAAAAGTAGTGTAATATGTGAATAACAGTGTAGATAAATGTAAAATAAATGTCTAAGTGTTGTCCCTCACTCTTTTTTCACCGTAGAGGGACACAATAATGACTTCATCAAGCTTCATGAGATGTGTTACTACAGTTTTTTTTTCAATATAATATAAAAAAGCACAATGTTCACAAAATATCTGGGCATATATGGAGGTGATGATCTGCTAATAAGATGCTGTAAGTGCTTTCATCATACTGCATGACACTCTTGGGAATCACTGTGTGCTTCAGCCCGCAATAGAAACAGAATAGGACAAGACATACAATCAAAATCCAAAATTGTACCCAAACAGAACTTCTATGAGCAGCGAAAAAACTTTCTGTGCCTGGATCTGTCAGTTAGTGTCTGTTTGTGTAACAAGTAACAGAGGGACAACACTTTTATCTACAAGTGCCAGTAAACACATAGACGAGCAGTAAATGTAAGAGTTAGGATATAACTGGCAGCTGTTATTATAAAGCATTCACATCATGTTCCTCACAAATTCTGATGCGTTTGTAGAGAAATACTCCTGAACCCAAGGAGAGCAGGCTTTCACCAAAGCTTCTTTCATATTTTTTTTCATCATCTTTTATTCCAGGAATCCAACCTCTGGAAATGTCACTTGACTCCAGATTGGACGTCTTACATGTTGCCTTTGTCCTCGTTTTGTGAGATTAACTGCTCCGGTAGATAATAAGAAACGCAGGGCTGCTGATTCAGAACCAGGCGATAGCTGCCAGGCAACCGTGCTCGTTGTTGTGCGTGTGCAAGATCTCAGAGCTGGCGAGGCTGGCACGCCGATGATGGCAGGGCACGCAGCTGTGTGAGGCCTGGCATTCAGCAGGACCAGCGCTGGCCCCCTTTAATTAGCCACTCCACTGTCCCCTCCCCTCCATCAGGGATCTGCTGCAGCGATCTGTGTTTGCTGTCACTAATGAGTTGACTAATGAGGCAGTTAGTGTCCGCTGAACTAATGGTGAGGCGGCGACGCATTGAGAGGGTGAATGATGGGTCAGTTTCGGCCTGCTGGGGCCCCTCTTATCAACCCTGCCCAAATGTCCATTCCCCTTTTCCACCCCCCCACCTCTACACAGCTTCCATGTGCTTATTGAATGCAGCCCAGCAGCGCACCCCCACCCCCCCCGCAACTTCATTACTGGCTGGGACGGGGTCAGACAGATAAAGAGCTCTGCGGCAGCTCGGCCCTCTGCTCGTCGCGGTCAGGCTGCAGGGTTACCACAGCCGTCTGTCACTGACTGATAACAGAGCAAATCCATGGCTTCTGATTCACTCATACCCAGACACCAATAATGGACATAAATCCACCTTCTGGCACAGATTAACATGGAAAGTTTGACTGCACTCATCGTCTGATGGCTGATTATTATTATTATTATTTGCATGCTCGCCTCTAAATCAAAGGTCAAACCACTAATGACACAGAGCTTTGAAATGATACTCAAGGATCCTTCACTTTTTCTCATCTTTGATTGCTGAGCTTTAATTTTTATGCATTCTGCTCACTCTACAAGTGAGCACTGTAACCTAATATAAATGTAAAGGTCCCATGGCATGAAAATTTCACTTAATGAGTTTTTTTTTTATTTTTTTATTAATACGCGTTCCCCCAGCCTGCCTATGGTCCCCCATTGACTAGAAATGGTGATAGGTGTAAACCGAGCCCTGGGTATCCTGCTCTGCCTTTGAGAAAATGAAAGCTCAGATGGGCTAATCTGGAATCTTGCTCCTTATGAGGTCCAGCTTCTCAAATGTGAGCATTTGCTGCTTTTCTACGTTTCTACACATTGTAAATGTGTATTATATATATATATATATATATATATATATATATATATATATATATATATATATATATATATTTTTTATTATATATTATATTATATTATAGTTTAGACTATTAGTTGGACAATAAAACAAAAGGTTTGAGGACGTCAGCTTTGGATTTTCTTAATTTTCTGACATTTTATATGAACTAATAAATCATATCAATCAATAAAAATCAACAGGTCAATTGATAATGAAAACCATTGTTTATTGCAAACTTTCCAAGTTGTTTCTCACTCTACTAGAGAGCGAGGGAAGGAAATATGGGCACAATCTTTTATTACGACATATGCAATCAAAAGTATCCACAATGATCTTATAAAACCCGAGATTTAAAGTTTGCCAACTCTCTGCTGGTTTACAAATTTGTGTCCTCTCCCTCAAAGTGTATATCGCGAGTCGTACGACTCGTGAATAATGTAGCACATCAGCAGCATTTTGGTGTCTGGTGCTGTAGATCTGTGCCGCTGGGCGTTTTTTTTAGCAGGAAGCTGAGATAAGAACAGAGCAGGAGGTGGTCAGAGACGTCAGTGTGATAAGGCTGAACAATGCGAGGTACACACTATGCTTTTCACTGGATAAAGGAGCTGGTGCTGCCATTATCTACGGTGTAATGTCCTGTAGGACACCACAGAAGAAGTAATTTGCATCACAAGAGAGGTTGTATATTGTGGACAGTAAATCCACACAAGGAAGGAGGGAAGTTCAGGATTTTTCAGGATGCTCAGGAACCACACATGCATTAGTAGGCTGGAGAACTCCCACCTGAGAACCATTAGTTCAACATCTGAGATTTTCCGTTTGTTTAATGTTGCTGAGGATTTTTAGATGTCTGTTTTCAAGCACTTTGAGTTTTACTGAAGCAATATTTGAGTGGAAGAGGAACTCGTAAGTGAAACTTGATGACAGCGCTCCTTAATTTTCAACAAAGATAGTATTAGCAGCAGCAGCAGCTAATATTTAAAGAGTGCCAGGGTCAAAAGTCTTGTACAAACAGATGTACTGTATCTCTGTGTTCATGTATGGCACAGACCTTCCTGTTGTATCTGACTCAAATGTAATATTCATGTAATATTCTTTATTTTTATCTAAGCATGGCTGACGTTAGCTAGGCTTTCTAAATGCTGTTGCCCATAACTGTATGAAGAAGGTAGTTGTTATTGAATTACAGTTGTCCTTAACCAGATAACATTTGTGTTGCCCTGTGTCCTATGTATTCACTGTATCCTGTGGAAAAGCACTCATGCTATTCAGTGTTGTTTGTTCTCTCACAGCCCTCACCTGAGGTTCAACAACCTGAGCCTTGTCTCAACTCACGGTTTCCCCAGCGACTACAACCACGAGGACGTCGGTTTTCTGTCCACAAGGTGAGTGAATGTAACATCACACATGGAAATGAAAATAATGTTCGGCATCTTACATTGAATGAATGAATGAATTAGATTAGATTAGATTAGATTAGATAATACTTTAGTCATCCCACCGCTGGGAAATTCCCTTATTACAGCAGCATTTTCTACAATAAAAGCAAAACAAACAAACAAACAAGTAAACACACAAACAAACAGGCAAACAACAGACAATAAGCAGAAGGTAGGCTGAATGTAAAGTGGCGTCAAATAAAGGTATTGTAAAGTGCGGTTGCTATAGTACAGAAAACAATATTGCAGTGTAAGTGAGTAAAATTAAATTGAATATGTAATTAAAATAATATAGCAAAAGTAGGGAACCATAAAATAAATGTATGAAATATATTGGATCTCAACATACCATGAGAACGTTCCAAAAACATTATCCTTTTATTTTATATGTAATTTAAAAGTCAAGTTAGCATACACAGCAACATTAGCTAACTACATTAAGAGGTTTCTTCACTTCCTGCAGTCATGCATACAGCAGCAGAGACTTGGCCCAGCTTCCTCTGCATTCATACGTCAGTGTGGTGACTGGGAAGATGTTGGGAATCAACAGGAAGTCCAAACACATCCGTGTATCGGGGGGTAGGAAAGTGCCCTACGATCACCTCGTCCTCTGCACGGGCCTGCAGTACCAGGTGAGACAATAGGTGCTTACTGTTTTTAAAATGTAAGTGTTGCTTTATCTCCCCTGCTCATTTTTCTCCTTTTGCTCCTGTACCACTTACACCATGAGTTTGAAGCATGCCTGAGCCCGTCTCTGCATTACTGCAGCACAGAACATGCAGGTGAATGGGGCCTGCCCTCCCTCCCATTGTGCAAGTGCCAGTCTGTTTAACTTTTTGCTGGCAGAAAAGGAGAGTAGGCACTGTTCATCTGATAAATACAACACAGTTTTTTACTTTTTTGGAGCAAGAAGTGACAGATTTGAATCTGAGTTGAGCTAGGACCATAAATTAGATTTTTACCACTCCACTCACATGCTCTGTTACAGACCAGTTTGAGGGATCTCTCCCGAGAACTACATATGTTCAAGTTTTTTTTTTCTAAATGCATAAGTCACAAACCCTGGCCGGTCCCTCCACTTCACTCACCGCGCTAAGGACCACATCTCCGGGAGCAGAAGCTCCTGAGACAGACACCTAGCTAGTTTGCCGTCCGTATGCCAACATTTGCCAAAAATATGCCAACATTTTATGATCTCATTCATCTGTCCTTTCACAATACTACTTATCTTCTATGATTGATGATAAATCTATGGGGGCCTGAGCTGTGTCAACTGTTTGTAAGTCGCTTTAAGGTTTTGAAATGTACGTTATTCATCAAAATTGACATAATTATTCAATGTGTGTCTGTTTTATGCAATGCTTTAGGTTCCCTGTCCTACTTGTGTGGATCTGAGCCAGCCTGTCACAATCAAGCAGCTGCAGCCTCAGTCGAGATACACGGGGCCCGTCCCATCTAACCTCTTCACCCTCAACGACCTCAGCGACTGCATAGCTGCTCGCCGCTGGCTGTGTGCCAACTTTGTGGAGCTGGAGGGTAAGTGAACCCATATACACAGAGAACCAAAAATGAATCTTTAGTACTATGTCGTTACTCAGCCAGTCAGCGCTGAAGTGCCCCGGTGTAATTAGCAGCTAATTAGCTGCAGAGAAATCTTTCATCTCTGTGAATCAGGTCAGCCTCTTCCATCCCTTTTCCATTATCAGATCACTTTCTGAGAGCCAGGCTTTTCAGAGCAGGAAAAAAAAATAAACACCGTCATTAAGCAAAATTAATCTGCTCTCTGAAGGAATTGTGCAGTGATCTAGAGTGAGGCTTTTATATGTACTAATTAGGTGATCCCAGTCATAAAGGAAAACCATTAAAAAATGCAAATTGCCATGGCAGACTCCAGCAGATACCATGTTTATTTCCATATTTTAAGAATAATAACAAAAAGAAACAGAGTAAATGCAAACTGTTTTGCATTAGCTTAAAGCAGATGTAGCTTTTCTGTCTTGGCACAAGCTTTAAAATATGTTTTTCTTATTAACAAATCCCAGAAAAATTGTAAATCCAGCATGTCTGTCTGTCTAAATGCTCTCTGATTCCTGTCTGTCTTTGGTTCCTACTGAAGATGTCAATCTTTAAAACTAAATTTCATGGCGCCCAGATAGCTCAGTTGGTGGAGCGGGTGCAGGGTTTACTACCCGGCGCAGCGGGCCCAGGTTTGGCTCCGACCTGCGGCCCTGTGCTGCGTGTCATTCCCTCTCTCTCCCCTTTCACTTCTTCAGCTGCCCTATCATTAAAGGCCTAAAATGGCCAAAAAATAATTTTCAAAAAATCAATGAATTAATTAATTCCAGATATGAAATTTAAAAAATGTGTTGCTCACTGTAGTATATTTATCAAACAAACAGGAGCAAGTAGTGCATTACTTGGGGACTATTTTCAGTGGCGGAGTAATCCACATTTGGTGCTGTAGTGAGTTTTTGTGGCAGCAGGACGGTGTGTGCAGGATTAAGTGTAAATAAACTACAGTGTGTGTGTTCATGGTGATGAAGAAAGATGTCACGCAGTGAAACAGTGTAGCTCAATGATGTGTTTTACCGGCACAGAGGAAAAAGAAATATCAGGCTGTGATACGCACAATACTTGTTAGCAGATACAATCACTGTTGTCAGTCCTTTTATTTGTTGGTAATGAGAAAAATATAGTAGATCACCAGATGTGTTCTTTAATGTGACTAACAGACAAACAAACAAGGAAGGGCTTTTTGTTCATGTACTCCTGATGCAACCATTGTCCCCCAAAACGGAAAGGAAAGGAATGATTTCCCCAAAAAGTCATGGCACACTGGTTTATTCAGGTACAAGGTTTTTATTTAGTGTCAACATGATTAAAAACAAGACCAGTTGGTATCTTCTTGGTATCTTTAGCTTTCAAGCTTGGTGCCTAGACATTTTTTATTGTATAAATAAAAAACATGTTTCCTTGTGTAGTTCTAGTGGTATTATAGTAAATGTATAAAGGGAGTGGTGGAATAAGGATTTATTGGTGAGAAGCTTTGTGTTCTGCTGGCCTTGATGGTTCAGTAGCAGCAGTGCTCCTCTGGTTCAGCACCACGGACAGAGACACTGAACAGTTGCCAGGAAAACTCTAATACTCAAACTGCAGTCGTCATTCACTGATGTAAACGTACCAATGCAGCATTATGTAAAAATACTCCACCACAAATAATACTCGTGCATTCAAAATACTTGATGATAATCATTACTTTTTGTGAAATATTTGATAATTTAACCTCTTTATGTCTTGAAAATTTAGTGTTTAGTGGGGTATAGATATGAAGCATCACATTCAGGCAGAGCACTGAAGTCATACATTAGTATTGGTTCTTTATCAGAGGGCTTTAAAGAGATTATTAGCTCTCTCTACAGAATCTTCTTTGTTATTTGTTTCCTTTGAGAACTCTGTCAAAGAGAGAGCCGTATAACTATTTAATATAAATTGCCAATTCCTTGACGTTTGTGTCTCTGACTGAAAAATATTTAGACACTCTGAAAGATTCTGAAAACAAGCTGCTAATTTCTAAGTTTCTTTCTTGTGTCTCTCCAGATAATGCCGTTGTCTATGGAAACAGCATTGATGTCTTCACCACAATCGAGACTTTGCTTTGCCTCGGCATTCGGGGGAATCGTATCCATCTAGTCCTTCCACCTCTCCAGCCCGGCGACTCGTGCTTCACCGACTCTGCCGTGGAGAAGGCTGTGGCAATGGCAATGGAGAAGGCCGAAGTCCAGGTCCACCATAACTGCCTGCTGGCCCAGATGAACAACGGAGCTCACCCCGATCCCCTCACATCTGTATCTTTCACCACCGAAGCAGAGCCCCTCCATCTGCAGTGTGGGGTAAGTCAAAGTTTCTGATTTCACTGCTTATCCAGTCCGTCATTAGTTCATACAAAAGAACATGTTCTCCAAATAATGGTGGGTAACTGGGCCAGGGTGTCTGGTGGAGTTGAAAAGCTCACAAACAACTGGCTGAATTCACCAGCTTGTGGATGTTGGTTGGATGTTAATTTCCCTCCTGGAAGCAGACTGTGTTTGTCAAGCACAAAATGATTTTGGTGTGTTTGCCATTTGCATTGTTTCAGACAGTAGAGGTTTCTATTGTGTGGTTATGTGTTTTTGTTTTTTATTTTAGGCTAAAATAAAGGCTCCCTGCAGATGAGGTCTTGTTGTCTTTATATTATGAAAGTACTGTGTGAGCTGTTAAACCACGCAGGTTCCAAACATTAAAGAATTTTGCTTAGCAAATGTTTTTTTTGAGACAGCATATCGTCTATTCTGGAGGTTATATTTCATCTTCTGTATTTTCAGAGAAGAAAACATCAGCAATCCAGTTGCCACAAAAGCTAACAATTAATAGAACTGGCAACCTTAAATTAGTAGCCTACATTTTCAATGCAACAGATTAAACAAGCAAGATTTAACATGATAATTAGTAGTAGTCTTTATGCTAAGCTAAGCTAAATGGCTGCTGCAAGTTGATATGAAAGTGGTATGTAGTTTTTCAATTAACTCTCAAGTAGAAAGTCAATAAGTATAACTATTCCTTTAACAAAGACAGCCAGCCATATAAGGATGAACACCAACAGTAACAACAGGAAGTTTACGGCAAATGTGATTAGTTATAATGAAATCACAAGCAAACAGCGGGCATAATGATTTCTTCATTTCCTCCTTTCAGGTGTTCATTAATCTCTCCAATAAAGGAGTCGACTACGACGCCTTCAAGAGCATCAACGACTCTTTCATGGTCTTTGACAGCAGACTCGTCATAAACGCCACATTCCACACCAGTGATTCAGCCATTTGTGGTGCTGGACCTCTCACCAAATTCTCCCGCTGCTACTACGCAGACGAGTGGTCACATGCCAACTACAACTCCAAGGAAGTGGGTTGGGACCTGGCGGCCGCATTGCTGCCCCTCTTCGATCCAACGCTGGAGCCTGTGGTTGAGCCTCCACCTGAACAGGATCGCCTTGTTCCACTGTACAAACAGCCCAAGATTCAAGGTCAGAGTTCAAGTCTGAAAAAATATATTTAAAGAGTTTTAACATTCTAGCGGATCTCTTTAAGAGAATACCAGAGCAGGTGTGCATGGGAAGTGTGTGGTAGAGCGAATGAGAGAGCGACGGTGATTAGCTTTGGAGCGAGTCCTGTGCACTCTGACCACGGTCGAACCCTCTCCTCAATTTCATGTTGTTTATGGAGAAGAAGAACCCCAGAAATAAGTAAGAGGAAATGTGGTGATTTCAATCCCAGTTGTTGTGGTCTGCGTTGCCGCAACGTGTAGTTACATTTTTTGAGAGGGTCCTGCATATCTCCACATACCTACACACGTACCTACACACGTACCTACGTACGCCCCCACAGCGTAGTTTTAACACAGAGCCCATTGGACATAAGCCATAATGAGCTCATTAATGCCCCCTTAGGCCAGAGGGTAGACTCACCCACACAGTTGCCCACACAGTGGATGACACACTTATTTATCTTTTTAATTGATCATTTAAACAGGAGAATGAATAGGACTTCCAAAGCCCTGGAAAACCAAAAAACACTTCTATTACCTTCTTGCCATTTTATTGAATGTTCAACAGGCATGTTAATCTTCACTTTTAGATATTTAGTAGGTTTGCATAAAAAGAAATTCCTTCACATTCATTAGCAGATGAGAAGGTTTGTGTAAGTTTTCAGGGTGTGTCATTTTAGCTCAATACTCTTCTCTGTATGTTTTTGTCTGCTTTTATCTGTGAGAATTTGCACTACCATTTTTTTTCATTATGTTTTTGTGGAACATTTTCCAATCTTTCACCCACTCACTGCCGATGTTATTGTGGCAGACACTCAAACCATAGCTGGGCGTAACAATGCCGCATTGTGCTGCCGTGTATTCACGGAGTAACCAAGGCCACTCCGCAGGTTACATAAACACAGCAGCCACTCTGCTTCGCCCTTTTCACAGAGATAAAACACACATGAACTTTTCAGGGAGAGCGGAGATGCCGTATCATCGCCCGCTATCAGAGTTCATTGCCTCAGCTCTGTTTTCCTCTGTGGGTGGATGTTAACAGTGAGATGCATGTTATGATGTATCTGCTGTTGTCCCAGTTTTGATGCCAGTGTATGTTTCACCACTGAAACTCATCTTTTAACAAGGACACCACGTTGTGGAAGATATTTTCAGACTTTTCACATTTCAGTGTCAAAGGGCTCACCTTTTTCTTATTGTAAAGTAGGTCTGCAACTACTAGTTATATTACACACCTTAGTGGTCCCCTAATAATGTATCTGAAGTCTCTTTTATATAGACCTTAGTGGTCCCCTAATACTGTATCTGAAGTCTCTTTTATATAAACCTTAGTGGTCCCCTAATACTGTATCTTAAGTCTTTTATCCAAAATTCAGCCTTGGTGCAGAATTATAGCCACTAGAGCCAGTCCCACAATGAGCTTTCCTTATATTAGGACGTGCCAATTCTGAGTCTGTAGCTATTAAGGAGGAGAAGGGGGGGCAAGGTGAAGGGTGGGGGTGTGGCCTTGACCAACTAACACTTTGCTCGTTTGAAAGCCATGATATTTCTCTCTGTTTCTCATGAAAGGGAAGGTAATCTTGCCCCTCATAAGGGGCAAGATTCCAGATCGGCCCATCTGAGCTTTCATTTCACAGCAGGATACCCATGGCCATTTAGTTTACACAATATCAGAAAACAGTGAAAAATGCATCATAACTATTCAGAATACATGATGGCATCTTAAAATTCTTCTTTTGTGCAACCAACAGTTTAAATTCTAAGATCCTCCATTTATTGACGTGATATAAAACTGAGGAAAGCCACTCTAACATCTTGATGGATTCCTGTATCATATTAAACGTGAATTATATGAACCCCATCACACCTTAACCCTCATCATGTGCGTCCCTCTCTCTTCAGGTGGAAAGCTGCCTGGAGGATATAACTACCTGCACGTTACAAAACCATCCGCCACCAACCAGAC
This sequence comes from Percina caprodes, assembly GCA_013375575.1. Classification (NCBI taxonomy): domain Eukaryota; kingdom Metazoa; phylum Chordata; class Actinopteri; order Perciformes; family Percidae; genus Percina; species Percina caprodes. The sequence goes on along the minus strand of JABXJD010000084.1, from coordinate 2,289,627 downwards.
AGGTCCTGCTGTTAAAATTGTAAGTAGTTACTGTCCAACAAATCTGTCGGTGTAAGATTTTCTTTGGTTTACACAGTCTGACTCCATTCTACATATCTCAATCCTGCTTCCCCAAATGTGGATTGATCTGCCACTGAAAATAATCCCTGATAAAAAATTTTTCCTCCTGTTGGAACTTGAATACTGAGTCTTTTTTTAATGAAACTATGTATTTGTGATAAGCCTGCAAAAGATGTCATACTGTTATAACTATATTGCTTGCGATAAATAAACAGATATTAAAGAATTCTCAGTTTTGCCTTTCTGCTGCTTTCTGCTGTCGCAGCTCTCATCTGTGACACATTTTTGAAGATGCATGTCTTCAGTAAGAACCAGAGCCACTAACAATTTTTTGTGTTTTAATGTGATTTGAGGACAAAAACAAAATAGATTATTGCAGCCCTACCCTTTTAATGGGTGTAGGCACTAACCTAGGCAGGATCACGTTACTAATACAAGTCAAACACGTTCTCTCAATAATACAGTTACAGGACAGCGGCATCATGACCGGACGAGTGGAGACGGGGAACTACTTCTGTATACATCTCGACTGCAACGAGGTGGTGGAGGCGCTCACCTGTTTCTCCCTGAAGCCCCTCCCTGTCTCCAATTACCTGAGTCTGTACGGGAAAAACCAGCAGCTGCTTGGCCAGCTGTCCAACCTTTACCACCAGGGCCTGATTCCAGACCTGTACAGGTGGGAGAGAGGACACTATCCATTTACAAATATCTTTATATACAGTGGGGCTCATATGTTTATGAACGCATAAAGGAAAAACAGGAATAAAAAATCATCTTTTGGAAATTGATCTTAATGCCTTAATTTAAAAAAAGAAATAGGAAAAATCCAACCTTTAAGGACACCAATTTTCTTTGTAAACGAATAATGTATTGTAAATAAATACATTTTCTTCCTTAAAATACAGGGGGATATAAGTATACACACCCCGTTGTTAAATTCCAACAGGCAGGCAGATTTTTATTATTAAATCCTTTTTATCCTGATAAAGTTCCCTTGGCCTTTGGGATTAAATCATCACCCTTCAACATACCTAGAGAGGCATGGGGTACTTTCCATAAAATCATCTTTCAATGGAAATCAAACCAGCTATTAGGCTAACTGAAATAAAACCATGCCTATCTCTAGGTATGATGAAGGGTGTGTGATGAAGTGTGTGTGTGTGTGTGTGTGTGGGGGTATTTTAATTCCAAAGGCCAAGGGAACTTTATCAAGATGCATAGTATCCTGGATCCATGAAATAACTGGCCTTTAATAATAAAAATCTGCCTGCCTCTATGGGAATTTATAATATAATGGGTTTATAATAGGGGTGTGTATACTTATGCTCCCTGTATTTTAAGGAAGAACATTTATTTATTCACGATACATTATTCATTCACAATGAAAATTGATGTCCTTAAAGGTTGGATTTTTTTCCAACAATTTTTTTTCCTGTTTTTTTTTTATTAAGGAATTAAGATCAATTTCCAAAAGATGATTTTTTTTTATTTCCTCTTTTTAGTCAACTTTAGCATGGGTTCATAAACTTATGAGCACCACTGTAGTATAGTAGTAACACTACAGAAGTCCTGACGGTTCGTTTAAAGTCAGTTTCTGAATACTGGCTGAGTGCATTTCTCTGTGGATTGAGTGTTTTGATACTTTCACAGCATTTATATAGCACCTCAACCTGCTTTATAATTAATAAATAAATGAAAGCGTTGCACTGGGGGTGGTCTCTAGCTCACCCAGTAAGAGCATTGGCCCGGGTTCGAATTTGACCTGTGGCCCTTTGCTGCATGTCATCCCCCCATCTCTCTCCCCCTTTCATGTCTATGCACCGCCACTACAAAATAAAGGGAAAAGCCCCAAAAACAAATCTTTAAAAAAATAACTAAATAAGCATTGCACTGGAGAGTCTGTAAACTGTGATGGATGTTTGCAGCAGACACTGTATGTGTGTTTGGGTCATAATTCTACTGTTTGACTAACCTGGGGGTTTGTTTACTACGTGTTACCAAAAGGAATAATGGAACAAACTATGAAAACAATATTATGTTTTTACAGAAGTCTTTTATTAGCTTCAATAACTCAGGAGGTAAACAACTTGTAATACAACAGACCTGCAGGAATGATTGGTATATTTTGTTGTCAACACACAGCTTCACCAAATTGATATTTTCTGCACTGTTATTTGGTTTTGTCCCGTGTTTGCTAGTTCTTCCGCCCTCTGTAGTAGTACAATTTATTCACTTATGCACAACACATGCTGCTGTTTTTTCAGATTTTGGTACCACAAAGTAACTGATGGCATTTTGTAAGGATTTTTTTTTTTAAATAGCAATTTTCCTACCTTACTTCTGTATGAAAACGAGTCACTTTCACTGTTTCTGAAGCAAATTTCAGTCTGAGAAAGGAAATGTTGTTTTTTTCAGAAAGCTGCAGGTAGTCATCTTATTCCCATCATTCATCTGCTGACTGATGACCTCACACTTCAAAATAACACGTGTGTGAGTGTGTGTGTGTGTGTGTGTGTGTGTGTGTGTGTGTCTGTGTGTGTGTGTGTGTGTGTGTGTGTGTGTAAGAGAGAGAGAGAGACAGCGGGTGACCTGCTTTTGAGGTTTCAGCACAAATGACCCCCAGATATGGACATCTATTGTCCCCCGCCTCCTAATCTGTTTATGCAGCTCCCCAATCTGTCTTTGTGGCCGCTCCGGGACGAGACAAAGCCGCAGCCTCCTCTCTGCAGAGACATATTCCTCATCACGCTGCTCACTCAGCTGACTCGTAAAGTCATTGTGGAGGCTGATGGAACATTGTGAGCCGTTAAAATCATTGATTGACCGTGTGGCAGCAGGGGGTCTTTCAGCCAAAACAGTTAGTGTGGCTTCTGTGTGTTTGGTTCCATCGCTGTTATTTAAAGGGTCAGTTCACCCAAATTACACAGCTAGTCTCTCTCTCACCTCTTATGGTGTCTAGCTATGCAAACAGACAGTGGTGAAAGAAGTTGTTTTTTTTTGTACAATATTTGAGAGTTTGACCTCTTTGGACCTTGAACAGTATTTCAAATGAAACAATGTGAGAAGTTAAGAGGGTAATTGTTTCCATGGTGGAGCTGTTAACAACTCCTAGACATCTGAAACATGACAAGGAGCCCAAACTGCTTTTTTAATCTGAAAAATAACTAAAGGTGCCAAATGAATGTGTTGTAGTAAAAAGTTCAATATTTTTCCCGCGTGCAGTCAATTACAAGTATAAAGTAGCTTAAAATGTGAATAACCCATGTATTGTACCTCAAAATTGTGTGTAAGTACAGAACTTGAATGTGATTATGTTTAGAGGTTCTTTCTACAGAGGAATGTGGTTTACTGAAGTCTTAAAACAGTATAGGTAAAAATGCAATGTTTGTCTCTCCTGCAGTTTCTTCAGACAGAGCTGGTGTTCGGCCATTTTTCACGACAGATTCTCCGACTTTGAGCAGGAGCTTCAGCAGATCTCCTTAACTGCAGTTAGTACTTTTATTTTGATCTCAAATCGTCAAGCTTGATCTGTCTGATCTTTCTGTCTTTCTTTCTTTCAGAAATGTAACATGTACAGTAGGCCTGCACGATTAATCCTTATAAAATCTGTATTTACCCTGTTCACGATTTTTAAATAACTTTAATTTTTTTAATTTTTTTTTTTTTTATGACTTTGATTCTCATTAAATTTTACAAGCTGACTACATCACAAACGCTACTACTTTCTTCTGTGAATTTTAAACAGACTGTGTTTAGACTGTATAAAATAGGTGTTAAAGCGCTCCCAAGTGCTGCAATGCTCTCCCTTCTCTTCAGTGAAGCCTCTGTGTTTACAGGCTTGTTGTGATGCACAATGTGCTATAGATGCCAAAGATATCTGTTTGGTACTGCCAGTTTGTTTTGTTTTGTCATGGTCAAAAAAATTGTGTCAGAGAATCGTGATATCAATTCTAAGCTAAAAAAATCGTGATTTATATTTTTCCCCGAATCGTGCAGGAATAATTTACAGTATGTCTGGAACAAAAGTACATTGATAAATGGCTAAAAAAAGAATTTGAAATTGAATGTAAAATATATAATGGCAGGTCTGCCTTACAGTCTAAGCAGGTGGAAACAGTTGCGAAGAATAGTTATTTTAACCCACAGAAACACGTAACTTTAATCTCTCTGTGTCCAACTCTGTTTCACTGCAGGACGAGGAGTGGAGCCAGCAGGCCATGGACTCAGACGTCTCGCCTCAGGACAGATTCCAAGATGCTCAGAGTCAAGCGGCTCTGAGAAGCAGCGCTGTGAAATATCTGACCTACAACCGAAACCTGTTGCCCATGTTTGCCTACCCCGGACAGCTGTGACATCACACGTGACCTCGCCAAGTTAACAAATCTTTTTAACCCCGATAAATACTTTTTAAAATCATTATTGTCATCCAAAAGCTCTGCTCACGTTCGCACAAACACACTCTGCGTGTCTACCAAAAATGCTAAATGTATTTTATTTTTCATAAAACTTTTGCAAAGCCAATTCTTTTTTGAATGTTTTCAATCCGGCATTGTTCACATCCATGTTTGCTTCCTCCGATTCTTTGTTGGCACATTGCTGCGTTTCTATTTATCTTCACCAACTGTCGATCATCAGGAAGTTTTATCTTAAAAACATCGCTCTGTAGCCCGCTGCTGATCTCTGCTGCAGGCTGGAGGTTCCATGATACATTAGCAGCTGCTAGCATAACACACCACAATCTCCTGACTGAACAGTCAACGGTCAAGTTGCATTGTGGTTAATGTAGGTGCAATGTTTTGACATGGAAGAAGGATGTGTGGAGTCAAAAAGACAATATTTCTGTTTCGGCTTTGTCATTTTTAATCATTTTTCTGTCCGTCATGAGTTTGACAATGTTAAAGGAGTGTAAAATAAATCAGCAGGTTACTGTTTAAATGCAGACATCAGATTGATATCGTTCTTCTCCAACTTTTGTAGTGAAAGGAAATGAGTGTTATTTTACAAAACTGTTGAATTATTCATACATGGCTCTCACAGGACAGTGATGCGTCAAACATGACCATCGTATAGGAATATGATGCATTGCTGCAGATTAAACTATGCCAACAGTATATAAAGGAGTTAAAATGAGCACAACCTTAAAAATATACAACAGGAAAATGCAACAAACACATTAACGCAGCAGTGGTATTAATCCAGAAATATGGGATAGAGGAGGAAAACACTGACAGATAACCTTTCACTGCATTTTGCTGAAAATACATTTATTCAAGCAAGGTTTATGCTTCTAGTGCAGAAAAGGATCTGGATATTTCTTCCACTGCTGTTAAAGTCACTGAAAGATTCTTTGATATGCCAAGTGTTTTGGATTTGTTCCTTAATTTCGAATTAAGGACATTTTTTCCTCATGTACACGTACAATTGTCTTAGCACCATACTTTGGTGTTTATCTGAGTATGAGAACTAACTCATTTAGTACAAGTACTTAATACAAGTAAAATGAGAAAATCTGACTCCTCTGTTTTGTATTTCCACAGACCTTTCCTCCATAATGTGCCAACTGTAACTGTGAGTATGACTCTGCAGCAGCGTGACCAATCATGGCTCGTATAGCGGCTGGAGATGAAAGCTTTTTTGGGGGGGAGGAGGAGGAGAAGGAGGGGGAGGGTGGAGGGTGGAGGGTGTCACTCTACAGCTGTATGCTAATGAGGCTGAGCTGAAGCCTGTCCGGAAAATAACCGCACACACAACAACATATGTCTGCACCTACAAACAACCCCCAGGCTGAGAGAAACACACACACGCACACACACACACACACACACACACACACACACTGCTGGTGTCCACATATAATGTCACACATTATGGGATAAAAATAACCAGATTATCCTGAATTCCTCATGTGTAAGGATTTAGAATCTTTTTTTGAGATACAATATAAATCCAACATAAGATAAAAGGGACTTATATCTTTAGTGTTGTTTAGCATTGAGTCATTAGTCACAAGTTACCTGATAGTTTTGTTTTTGTGTATTTTATCTGTTCAAATTGCATTACATGTGGTTTCAAAAACAGGTATATCAAGCATTGTATATTATATAGTTTTAAATATAGTTTTCACAAACTAAATTAAATGTTGAGCAAACCTTACTGCCAAGTATTTTTTTGTATCTCTTATTGAGTCCTAAAAGTCAGAATGGATCAAGGATTAAGTTGTTTCTGGAATTTGGTGTAATTTAGTATCCTAAACTTGAAAAACTAGAGAATATTGCAGGTTGCTGCACTAAAATCAAATAAAATGACTGTTCAGGAATTTGATTCAGGAAAATTCTTATATTATATATTGGAAACAGTATGAAATTATTCCACCACACTGGCTAATTTGTTGACTTTTTTTAAAGAAAATATGTCTTGAAGGACTCAATAATGGACAAAGTGTGTCTGGTGTTTTTTACTTCAGAGGAAATTTGAAAGCACAAAGGCATCAAAAATTGAGGAAAAAAAACAAGAAATCAAAACAGTTATCATGAGATAATAATATAATTTAGGTGGTACCGAGTTTGAAAACCCCAACAGTCAAACTGATTCTGAGCTTAACGGTGAGACATCACCTGAAACCTGCTTTCCATCAACACGCTGATTTCTGTGTGCGCACAAATCTTTACTTAATTTTAAATCCTTTAGAGCTCAGCACCAACCCTGGTCACATCCCATCATCCCTCACGGTGGAGGACAGACTCATATCCGGCTGACCGGGTCATGTGTGACCTGCAGGAATTGGGTTTGCTGTGTTTTACCTCGCAGATAATCTCGGTTTGCCCCATTTGGTGACACAGAAAGAGCGCGCTGATTACTTACAGCACGCGCCGACGGTGTCTGGGGGCCAGATTGCTTTTGGGGGCCCCCACTACTTCTACTTTTTTTTCTCAACTGTGCAATTTCCTTTTCAATCACGGCGGGTCCACAGATTGCCCAGGCGCAGCCATTGTAATGCAAAGCAGGAAACCCTCCTCTCGCTATTAATTATGTATGCGCAAAATGACGGATTCATATGTCCAGAGTTAACTGTCACGCCAGCGCACATGCTGCCGGGCCACAGGGGTTGGCCGTTTGGTTATATTACGAAGTTGGTCGAATTTAATTCCATCATTGAGTGCGTAAAAGGGCGTTTCAAATCTTTTTGGGGATCTTTAGTTGTCCTGAAAAGTCTTTAAATGTCTTGAATTCTAAAATTGAAGTCCTCTACAGTCCTGAAAAGGGTTCAATTATGTGCTCTAAAAATCTGTCTTAAACCCGAGCTCATACATTAACTTTAATTTAGAAAATTTGGTTCTAAATTTCCGTGGAACTTTTTTCTGCGCATTCCCTCTCCGGAGCTGGACTTGCAGCTACATTTTCCACATTTGCTCATTGTTTTTCCTAATCACTTCTTCTTGACATCGTTTATGGGGACGGATGTCTCCTTCTTGAACAAATCAGAGCCCCCACCACCCCAACAGAGACCCACAAAGCCGGGGCACGTGTAGATTTCTTTACAAACGCATCAGACCGTAAAAGCAGGAGGCTTCTGGCGTGTGCCCTGGTCGAGAAGGTGTGTGTGTGTGTGTGTGTGTGTGTGTGTGTGTGTGTGTGTGTGTGTGTGTGTGCGCGCGTGTGCGTGCGTGCGTGCGTGCGTGTGCTACAATAGAACCCTCAGGTACATCTACTTTGCAATCTGCAAACCCCCACTCCTCATGCATCAGCCTCTCCATCCTCCCACACCCACTCCCCACATCCACTGGGAGAACTCAGCTCCTTCTGATTGGTCGGGGATGAGTCAACGAGGGGGGACGGGAACAATGTCATCATGTCGCTTTAAAAAGAGTGCAGCTATGTTGTGGTGAAAGCACCTCGGGAGGAGAACAGAGGATCAATAGCAGCAGGAAACAACAACAAAAAGACGCATCAGATGTTTCTGTCCGCGCGCGGCTGAAAGTGGATTTCTTCTTCCCGCAGCAGCGTCCCAAGTGCCTTCAGCTCTCTGTCCAGCGTTAACATGCCGAGAGGATTTTTGGTGAAAAGGAACAAGAAACCAAACCCGGTGTCTTACCGGGTTCGCTCCGACGAAGAGGTAGCGCAGCAAACAGCGGCTAATGCGCCGGCGCTGCCGCCCTCCTGCGCGCCTCTCGACTCCATCCCGGTGCGCGCAAAGACGCCGACGCCCACCTGCGGGGCTGCTGCCACGGCACCGGAGCATGTAGCCAGACCGGTGCAATTCGGGAACCCGGAGGCGGTGTACCAGGCGCTCTACAGCCCCACCCGCCCCGTGAGCCAGGACTACGACCGCTCCTACTTCGAGAGACGCTTCAACCTCGGATCACCGGTTTCCGCGGAGTCTTTCCCCGCACCAGCAGCGCTCCCCGCTTTGGACCACCTCTTTGCCCCGGTGGACCTGAAAATCGGCTCCAGCAACAGCAACCGCACCGAAGCCAGCGCCACATCCACCGCGACGCTCCCCACCGCCCGTACAAAACGCCCGTCCAGCGACACCGAGCGCAAAGGCAAACCGCCATCGAAGAAAACCAAAGCTATCCGGAAACTGCACTTTGAGGATGATGTCACCACGTCTCCGGTCCTTGGACTCAAGATTAAAGAGGCTCCGGTGGACCAGAAGCCTCCCAGACCGCAGCTGCCCGGAGGGGACAACGTCCCGCTGGGGGAGTTCGTGTGCCAGCTGTGCCGCGAGGCGTACGCGGACCCGTTGGCTCTGGCGCAGCACAAGTGCTCCAGGATAGTCCGGGTTGAGTACAGGTGTCCTGAGTGTGACAAGGTGTTCAGCTGCCCGGCTAACCTCGCCTCGCACCGGCGGTGGCACAAACCGAAGCCACAGAGCGGATCCTCCGGTGGGCAACACTTGGAGAGCGACAAGGCAGCTGCCTCCGGTAAGACAGCGCCAGATGATGCGAAGGATACTAGTGACAGGGACACACCCAGCCCCGGGCCGTCCGAGTCCGGCTCAGAGGAAGGGCTGTATGATTGCAATCACTGTGGGAAAAAGTTCAAGCGCCAAGCGTACCTGCGGAAGCACCTTGCGTCCCACCACGGCTCTCCAAAGCCGGCAGAAGACGAGGAAGGGTCTGCTTGCGAGCAGAGCGCGGCGCCGCTGAACCTGAGCACCTCCGCCTGCCACATGTGTCCGGTCTGCGGGGAGAACTTTTCCAACAGAGGCAGCCAGGAGCGGCACATCCGCCTGCTGCACTCCTCGCAGGTCTACCCGTGCAAATACTGCCCTGCCGTGTTTTACAGCTCCCCGGGACTCACCAGACACATCAACAAATGCCACCCGTCCGAGAACCGGCAGGTGATCCTGCTGCAGATGCCGCTCCGCCCCGCCTGCTGATCCGGGAATAAGGGCTGCTTTCACTGTCAGATTAAAGCCTTGTTCCTGAGAGGATTTTAGGGTCACACTGCAAACATATCCGTTTAAAAAAAAGCTTGGGCTCCTAAAATGTTAATTTTGTTCATTTGTTTTTTAAATCAAGGGAAAAATACATGGCACTTTGGTGAGAAGCTGAAACTCTGGTTGACTTCACTGTTGATGGGAGAGATTTATTTTCTCTCTAGTTTCAATTATTTGGTAGAAGAAAAAAACACTAAATTCAGTTTTTTGTTTTATTTTGGGACGTTGATCCAAGCAAAAGCACAAATCTCAAAAGAATAAAGAGGAATGGTTCCTGGCATCCACATTTTTTAGGCATGTTTTGACAACTCATTGAAGTAGAAGAAGAACTGAAAGGATATTTGTTTGCAATGCAACTCCTACAGCAAACAATGTGACTCACATGCACCATATTTGTAGAGGTTTAGAGGTCAGCCGCTCACCTGCAGCTGGCAGGGAGTAAGTGCCTTGCTTAAGGACACTTCAGCAGGTTCTGGGTGTGTGTTTGAACCCTGGCCTTTATCTCTCCCCCCACCTCCCACCCCCCCTTTTACTTCAAACACTTAAAGCGCTAGACTGTTAATTTATTTTTGTAGCATCTGCACAAGTGCTATTAGCTTCTAGACCTAAGAGAGGGGACGACCTGTAGCCGAAACAGAACTCACAGGCCTGAGAAGACCTTAAATCTCATCACTCTGATTAGCTTTAACATAGCTTGTGGATCCGTGGATCAGTAGCTGTTGCCTGGAAACAAAAAGAGTACAAACTAGTGTAGCCAGTAATGCCTTTTGGATTAGAAACTCCTGCTGTAAAACTGCCTTAAACTGATCTGATTGTCTTTTGATCACTTATTTATCACTGGCTGGGTACAATATGATTCATATTTTTTACAAAGCCTTCTGTATAACCACTATACAGTATATCTAACTGCTTTCTTTCTATTTATTTATGTATTTATTAAGTTATTTGTGTAAATTATTGCTCTGTGTGTTCTGTGATCTGTTGCCGTGTGTTTTTATGATGTAGCCAAATTTATTTTCTTTAACTTATATATATTTTTTTTTTAAAAAGGAAGAAGAAAGAAACTGGGGCAGTGTGCTCAAGTGACATCTTAGCAATCAACGAGTTTTATCAGCCGCTCCTGAATGAATAAATAACTGAATTGCAATCATTGATTTTATTTATTTATTTTGTTGGTTTGTTTGTAGCTCTTATACTGCTTCGGATGTTTCTGCAGTATTTTGCTAAATGTCCAAAAATAATAAAAACCAAACTGAGAAACAGTTTTTTGTTCCGTCTTATTTGTCTTTTGCAGGTTTTAAACATACATGTACATAAATGTATTTATCAGTTGGATTTAAACCCCAAATCAACTTAAAAGCTTCTTAAAGCTTCTCCGTACAGATTATACAAAACTCCTTTTTTTATCTTTATTAATGAATTTTTTGGTTGGCCTAAAACTTAAAATAGTCTAAAAATATCAGAAAAATCATTTAAAAAACAATGTGTTGCAAGTGGTGGAATGTAAATCAGGTACTGTACTCAAAGGACACTTCCAGCGCCAAATGAACCTCTGCGTTAATAACACGTAACCGCCGAGGCGCCCGTTCTCTGGGATCTGTTTTCATGCTAATAGAATGGGACCAGTTTTAGCGCAAACTGCTGATTAGCTTATAACGCTAGTCGTCGGGGCACGCAAATGTAAAAAGGAATTGCCGTTTTTATACCACTAACAAGACTCAAAATAGCACGACACTTCCACGGTAGCATAATGAGGGTCTCTACATGTAAACCCAAGCATTGAGGATGCCGTGTAACAGGTAACATAGCTCAAGCACGGCGTTCGCAGTTCGACTGGTTATGACTGTTTTCTCAAGACTGTTTTCTTTTTAGTAAAATGTCTGTACACTTACAAAGTTCTCAATGCTCTGGTTTACATGTAGGGACCCTCATTATGCTACCGTGGCAGTGTGGTGCTATTTAGAGTCTTGTTAGTGGTGTAGATATAGCGATTTCTTTTTACTTTCGCGTGCCCCGACAACTAGCGTTATAAGCTAATTATGGGTTTGCACTAAAACTGGTCCCATTCGATTAGCATGAGAACATATCCCTGAGAATGGTCGACTCTGTAACCATGTGTTATTAAACCCTAGGTTCATTTTGCGCCGGAATTGTCCTTTAACCAATTAAAAATACTTGTACTTTACTGGAGTATTTCCATTGTATGCCTCTTCATACTGCACTTCATCTTAACATCTTAGAGGGAAATACTGTACATTTTACATCACTTAATTGGTAGTTACTAGTTACTCTAAAACATACGCACATTATCTGCAAAGTACTTTTACTTTTCAAAAACCTTTTGCTAATAAAACTTGTGTACTTTTACAGAACAGTGCTTTTACTTGTAACAGAGTATTTCTACAGAGTGGTAGGTAACTTGTACTTGAGTAAAGTTTGTGCGTACTTCCTGTAGCATGGTAAAAACCTCAGGGTCATTAAATTGCTTAATTCCCACCGAATACCCCATGGTGTCCTGAATGACAGTTAGGTCCCTGAAAGCAGCACGTGTGAAGGTATTTGGGACAGATAACGTTACATCCAGACGTATCTGATGTGGAAGACTTTCTTTTTATTCTGATAGATGACTGGCTTGGTTATCCCACACAATGTAAGATGAGTACAATATCATGTTTTACATCATACACCATATGATGTTGGTAAAAAAAAAAAAAAGAAGACAAATAAAACATGTTGTTTGTTGGTTGAGGAACATTTGCCTATTGAGCAAAATATACAACATTGAAGTAGAAACTAAGAGCGTTATAGTACATAATGAACATAAGAACTAGAAAATACAACTAACTGTTAACTTACTAATTCTGTTTTGTCCCTTCCATGTCCACATCACGTCCTTTTTTTACATTTGAATTGGAAAATTATATTGAGTTAAGCTTATAAATATGAAACATACATACTGTATGCTGTACACAGTGGTGGAAGAATATCATATTGTACAATGGTAGTTAAGTAAAAAGGCATTCTGTGACTTACAGGAAACTAAACTGGAGGAAAAGTAGCTAAAATAAGCTAAAACTACGTAGGTATGTATAAATAAGTTAAACATGACATTAGAGGTAAGTGACAGTGAACTGGTTTTGTTTTCTCATCATGTTCTGTTTGTAGTTATGTATAAATCTTACATGCAGAGAGGATAGTTTGTTTCCTACACACTGTAGAGTGAGCAGTGTGTTTACCGGAGGTCAGAAGTCAGGTCAGAGGTTCAACACACACATTTCTGCATCTGAAAGACATTCCTGCAATTCCTCTTTCTTCTCTTTCTCTTTCAGCCTTTCTGAAACAGATATAAGGCTGCCTTCATCAGAGATGTTCTTCTGTAGCGGCAACTTTAAACCATCGTGTTTTTCCTTGGCTTTAATTTCACCAGTAACTTGGAAAGAACTTGTAAGTAACCTGACTTACCGCCACATCTGTGGTTTCTTCAGTGATACAAACTGGTCTGTTGTTGGTTCCATAGAGAGGCAGAGTCCCTCCTCTTCCTGTGGACCACCATGGGGTCCTGTTTTGGAAAATCTATGTGAACTATAGTGAACTGTGAGAGACAAATAATCTTTGATCCCATTTGAATTGAGTTATGGATTACACGTTTGTCAATTTAAAAGATTATTTTGCAGTGAGAGAAAGTCTCAGTTTGATGGAGCAGGGTTCAACAATTAGGATTGTCCGATGGCCCGAGGCATGTTAAACACTTGGTCAGGTGCCTTTGGCGTTGTTATTGACGCCAAACGTCTCCTTTAGCGTCATATCTAAATGCGCTTGGTCGGGACTATTGGCGTCACTTTTGACCCAGTCAGGTTAAGGAAAATGTCATGGGTGTTTTAAGCCCATAAGGTTGACTTCCAGGCAGTGCTGGGACCGTTGACTTAAAGGCACCTAACCCAGGCCTAATCGTTGCCTAGTCCCAGTGCCTTCCAGGCAGCGCTGCACCAAACACCTAAAAAAATGGCTATTTATGAAAGACTGTGTCACAAAATGGCAACAAGCATGAAGGAAATTGACTCAGTCGTTCAGGTTTGTTAGTAACAACCCTCAAATCTCGACATCGAAACGTAAAACGTAAAGTTTTAACATTTTCAGTTCTACGACACTGAACATTATTAACAGCCATTTCCAAAACTCAGAACAAATTTCATGGCCTTCCTTTAATTTAATCGCTTGCTGATTTAAAGTGAAAATGTCTTCTGAGATTGTTAATTGATTATTTGCATTTACGTGAATTTTAAATGTCAATTAATAATTCCATTTCATCTTCTTGTCCTGAATAAATTAATGAGCTTTTAATGGGTTCCCTTTCACGTTGATTCTTAAAAGGCTTTTTACTTTCATCTGTTCCATTTACTAATGTCACCTCTCAGATCAAATCTCCCGCTGGTGACTTCCAGCTCTGACAGTGAACACTTGTCATTTATGCCAATATTCTTCCATCAAATCGAGAGCTTTATCAGCAGATAGAGTTTGACAAACTAACATGAAACTGTAGATGTCCAGTTGAAAAAAAAAATAATGCAATTAATTAATTTGCCAGAAGTTGTAAAACATTTAGAGACAGAACGAAGGTTGATCGAAACAAACTCATCTTTCTTAAATCTGGATGGAAACCTTTTGTCTCACACTTTCACCTTAACCCCTACTCACTTTCTCCCCGTCTCTAGCTCCTAACACACACACACACACACACACACACACACACACACACACACACACGCACACACACACACACACACTCAGAGGCAGGCCATCAGTCTGTGTCTCCCTCGTTGTGTGGCTCTGGCAGGTGTAAGCCAGCTGGGCAGCAGACTGCAGATAAGAGCAATAGATAAAACACATACACACACAGACACACACACACACACACGCACACACTCTCTCTGTCTCTATAATGGACCACAGCAGTGTTTCCACAGAAATAAAGAGCCAGAGTTGAAAGCAGCAGCTGTCGGAGCGCCTTAAACTGAACATGTTTAACAGCCGAGCTACAACAGTAAATGTTTAAAGATTCAAGATTACATGTTTCTTATGTCTTTTTAGATGTATTGTCATGACATTTTGTTCAGACATTCATGTTCCCCAGAGGATGAATTCTGAAAAGTACTTTCCTCTCATTTTTCCTCTAGCGCCACCATTAAGTTTCACATTTCTGTTTTTTTGTGAAATATCTTAACAACTGTTGGATGAATTGCCAAGTCTGGTTCACACATTCATGCTCCCCTCAGGTAGCCTGACCAGCCAGACTCACATCATCAAGGTGTTGGGTCTGGGAACTCAACATTGGCAAGGCTCAATCTGAGGGGCGGGATAAACAGTTGTCTTTCAAATAGAATCGCGCTCCAACCAATGAGAACAACGCTGGTTGACAGAGTAAACTTTTGCTGTATCCGGTCGGCAAAACTCTGAACACATCTTCCTTTTTTAAGAATGACTTCAGAGCTTAACTCCAAGTCTTCCAGAGTCGCGGCCAAAGCCGATTTCAAAAAACGCTGTTCGCCAGCAGCAGCAGCAGCCATCTTCTTTGCTTTCAAGTAGCCGGGGATTCATGCAGAACCGTTGCAACTCTGCCGTCATTATGTTAAGCCCGCCCACCGACTCTATACACGATGTAATTGGCCGGACCAGAATTTGTTTATTCTAGCTCGCAAGCCAACAGACACTGACACCAGCTGCAAATCCTCTTTGTTGCTGCTAGGGTGCATCTAGATTTCTAGGCTACCCATCAGGATGAATTTTAACCACTTTGGTGAACCTTTAACTTTTTCATCAAGCGCTATCATCAGGTCAAACATTTTAATTTGTTTCATACTTTATTTTTTCCAAACCAAATACCTGCAAAACTAAAGATATTGTTGTTTGCTTTGCATTTACTGTTAATTAGCAGTGCCTTGTATGCTTGGAGGACTTGTTGTCCCAAAGCTGTTGGATGTGATTGAGGTTCAGGGCTCTGTGCAGACATGTCAAACTCTTCCACAACTGGGGAAACCATTTCTTTATCAGGTCATCAAAATCAAAATCGTTCTTTTGGACGGCGATGAAAGAAGTTTAGTTCGATGGAACCTGTTACCCATTTGTGGAGGAGTTGCAGGTTTAGCCCCTAGTCCAGGGGTACGTCCAATGTGTTCAATTGCATCCCTTGCTTCCCTTCCTCGCATCTTAGTCCGTCCCACTTTTCCCATTACAGAAGCATGGGAGAGACGCAAGGAAATCATGCGAGGAGAGAGGAAACATGGAAATGTTCGTCTGCTTTTTGGGCGGAGTTAGCAAACAACTTTCAGCTGCATGGCTTCCGGGAAGGCTGCTCTCATGTGTCCTCGATCATAGCTCCTCAGAGATCCCTCCTCTATCCTAGCTCCTCTATCCTCGCTCTTCCATCCTCGCTTCTCCCTCCTCCATCCGTGCTCCTCCATCCTCAGGGCAGGAATAAGAGCTTTGAGACAGGCCTTCACACAGGAGGGACTGAACAACTTACGGTTTAGCCGAAGAGCTAGGAGATATCAGATCGATTGGCAGGGCACGAACGCAGCGCAGAAGCGCCTTGTGGAAATTAGGGGTTACAGATGAATCCTCTAATGTGTCCTCGTATCACAGCTGCTCTGCTGTTTCCTCATCAGATCTGTTGTTGGTGGTTTCGCTTCGTTCTGCTGCTGTTGTGTGTTGTCTTCACTTGTTATCAGACATGAAAGCGACACGATGTAATTCAATTTGTCTGGTTTAATCAGACATCACTGCTCTCTAATGCTGTTAGTCCAGGACATATTACACTGTGTGTGTGTGTGTGTGTGTGTGTGTGTGTGTGTGTGGATAAATGTCTCTGTTTTTGTTTACCTCCAGCGTGTGGACACACTTATACAAGATAAACAGCATCATTTGTTGCATTTAAAGCTTCTATTTTTGTATTTTAGTGTTACTCGGAAGGAAAAGTGCCTTTAACAATGCTCATGTTTCTCAGCATTAAGACTGCATTTCCCATCAGCCCCATCCATCCATGCTTTTCCCTATCCTTCCAACCAATCATCCACCATTTCATCCTTCCAACCGTCCAATCATTCATCACCAATTCATCCATCAACCAATCAGTCCACTAATCTATCCAACAAACTATCCATCCATTCATCTGAGACATAAGGCACTGGAGCAATCCTGAAAGTGGAAGGTCGTGGATATAGTAAATGTCAATTCTTTCTATTAACTTTACGGAACAAATGGAGCTACGTCACATTCAGCATCACGTGTGTAACCGGGAGCAAAGTTACGTCTGATTTTAAGCCAAACCACCATCTTTTTCTAAGTTTAATGAAGTAGTTTTAGTGCCCAAACCTGACCAAACCGTTACGTGCTCTGGTCTAGATATGAGGATGGAAAATGCTCCTGTCAGGCTAGGAATAAACACCCATATTGCTGTGTGTTTTGAAGGACTTGTTTATTCATTTAGATTTCAAATTGAAATTGTCTAATTAGGGCCGGGCAATATGTCAATATTATATTGACATCAATATATGAGGCTGGATATCGTCTTGGATTTTGGATTTTGTAATATCGTGATATAACACAAGTGTGGTTTTTAGTGATGAAGTTTCTCAACTTACCCGACTTACAAGCTGTTTTAATATTTGCCTTTGTTGTATCCACACTATTAGTGATTATTTATCTTAAATCTCAGTGTGAAAATATTTTGTGAAATCACCAACTGTCAACCCAACAATATCATATTTATATGTATCTAAATGTATTTGGTCAAACTTATTGTGGTATTTGATTTTCTCCATATGGCCCAGCCCTATGTCCAATCCAATAAAAAAAATGTCCAATTAGGTATCAATGCCTGGCCGGTATGGACTGTTGTTGAACAATTGTAATGATGAAATTGTCTTACAAGCACATTATTTAAACATAAAGACACATTTAAAATGTAATACACTGTTTCCAGACTGTTTGGAAAATATGAATTAGCAATGTGTAGATGCTCAGTTACATCACACCAGCTCCCTCATCTCGGCCATCTCTAACATGTCCTTGCATCTTTTCACCTCCTCCTCCTCCGCTCTGCCCTCCATCATGGCCTCTCTCTCTCTCTCTCTCTCTCTCTCTCTCTCTCCCAGCTGCTGCCGCCCTGCACGCGCCTCCTCTTATCTCCAACACGCTCTAACAAAAGAGGCAAAAAAAAAGAAAAAGACAAAAAAGGCATGAGCAGACAGAGTAAACACCGGCCTTGGTCCGTAAGGCTGAGGGAAGTCAAACAAACCTCAGGGGCATTTTCCAGGCCGGCAGGTGTTGGTGTCAGAGGCAGGCGAGCGTGGCGTTGAGAGTCAACAAGTGAAACAAGCCAACACAAACACAGGAACAGTGTGGTTTAAGTGCAGATTAGGCTTAAGCTGTTGCTACTTGTAGAGTGGTTGTGACCTTTGTTCATTTGACATGCGGGTGCTGGAGTTAAAGCTTCCGTATGTAACTTTTATATTAAAGCTATAGTGCGTAGTTTCTGTTTTCCCCATGAGGATTTCTAAGCACTGACAACAACATTGTTGGCGCATCCACATGATACAAGTCTTCTGTGATCACGCACCAACCCCACCCCTCTTCCACGCATTTGCTAGTAGCCATGGAGGACTTGGAGGATAAGAAAACATGATAGACTCTTTAGAAGAGGTCATTTTTCTTCACTCAACTTTCTGGAAAAGTCACCAGACGTCACAATTTTATAAACATAGTCATACTGAGGAATCCAGAGAGAGTTGTGTGGAGCTGATAGTCTTTATCAGCTTTGTAGCAACTCATTTGGCGATGGCTTGACTGTAACGGACGCTCATTAACAAAGAGAGAAACAAACCAGAGGAACTGAAATCAAGAAGTAAAGTTATTTAACATTTGTTTAAAGTACTAAACATTTGGTTAGGGGAACATCTGATTCAGTGTTAATCTACTAGCCATGTTGGCTGGTGATCCAAAAAGTTCATTTCAACCCCTGGCTACGTTTTGAAGAGTCCATCGTGCTTTTTTATCCTCCGTGTCCTCGTTGGTTACTCCTTGGCTGCCAATAAACCAGAGCACATTTTTCTGGACTTTCACCCAGGAGGCCGGGGATTGTGTCCCGCGTGTCACGTTTCCTTAACCTAAGCGTTGCTTTCTTCTCGTGATAACACGGCAAGTTGTGTGTATGTTTATGTCCGCTAAAAAGTGCATAGACATACACTCAAAATGCGCACAGATAACCTGGCAAAACCAAAGCTTGAGAATTTATCAATAAAGTAAACAAAAATGCATTGTGTAGATCCATCCTGGACCTGCAACGTCACATCTAAGGTCAGCTGATGACCGTAGAGCAGGATGCAGCTGGCTGTGATACCCATCTCCCCGCTAATTTGCAGGGCTCAAGTAAAACCTTAATCGCCTTGTTGACTTGAAAGGATCTCTGAGTGGGAAAGCTAATTAACTCAGCTCAGAGACACAGAGGACTTTCTGTACAGGAGTTGCAGCTGATGAAATGTAGCATGTAGTCATTTTAGTTTCAAGTGTCAAAAACTACATACATTTTATTGTCAACACTTTTCCTTCTTCGGACACAAACAAAAGTTTTTGAAAGTTTATTCTAAAGCCTTCCTTTAAGTAGATCTGGCAAATGCACATATCTGGTAAATGCATCTTTATTTAGAGGAACAGTTTTCTTTCCACACACACACACACACACACACACTCACACACACACAAAGTTGTAACTGTCTGATTGCCTGTACACAGCATGGATTAGTTTGGTTCATGTGTGCGTTGTGTTGTACCGAGATATGTCTCAGTGAAGTCATAGACAACCTAACTTGAGTGTCAGCGGCTACATTGAGCAGGAACAATCTTTATTTTATTTTTTATATTTTTAAAGATTTCTTTGTGGCATTTTAAGGTCTTTATATGGGCTCTACCAGGTGGCCAGAAAAATCTTTTTTAATTGCTCAGGTGTCCATCTTATAGCATAGAGATTTAATAGAGCTGGGTACCAAATCCAATACTTTTTAGGCACCAGAATTTAAATACATGAAGGAGTAAATCTCATTAGCGTCAGTGAGCCAATAAGCACTTAAGACCTTAGTGGTCCCCTAATACTGTATCTGAAGTCTCTTTTATATAGACCTTAGTGGTCCCTAATACTGTATCTGAAGTCTCTTTTATATAGGCAAGGTGGAGGCTCTGGAGGTGTGGCCTTGACAAACTGCCACTTTGCTCTTTTAAAAGCCATGAGGTCTCTCTCATGGGTGAGCCAAATTCTGATACCCAAGGCTTGGTGTACATCTATCACCATTTCTAGCCACTGGGGGACCACAGTCAGGCTGGAGGAACTCATATTAATGTTAAAAAACCTCATAAAGTTAA
The DNA here is from genome assembly GCA_013375575.1 of Percina caprodes. Taxonomy (NCBI): domain Eukaryota; kingdom Metazoa; phylum Chordata; class Actinopteri; order Perciformes; family Percidae; genus Percina; species Percina caprodes. Next base: position 2,269,715 of record JABXJD010000084.1, on the reverse strand, counting down.
ATTTTCATACCATGGGACCTTTAAACTCCCTGAATGCATCCTTGTTTGATTGTCTTAACTTCAAAAATAAAAACTTAAATCACAAACTAACTAACGATGTGAGTGAATCTGCAACCGTTACGTTCTCTGTATCTGATACCACGTAATTTAGGCCTGAAGAAAACTAACTTTAAAGTAGATTATTTATGTTTTATTTTCCCGTACTGGCTGTCTGTCAAACTGAGTAATTAAAGAAAGTTCTGTGGCGTTCATTGTTTGTGTTTGTTCATGTTTCACAAAGAGTTTAACCTCAGCTAGACCGTACAACAATCATATAATTCATATCACATCCATACAGCAATAGTAGAATACAGTTGTAAAAACATAGTGAAATATATGACAGACTGGCATCGGATCAGTTTTCTCAGTTCAGTTATCGGGATATGTATTGGGACTTTCTTTAGTTCTCTGGTTTAGATCATTTATGATGTAGGTCGTATTAGATGGTCGGAATAAACAACCTACTGTATATTATTATATACCTATATAAGAGAAACCCCACTTATTGGATTAATTGAATAGAGGGTTTAAAGAACTCAGGATAGCTTCCTCTCACTATAACCAAACATGCTAGAGAGGCACTACATATATCATCGTATGGTTTGAGAACGTGGTGGAAATAACCAGTATATATAATAGTCATCTGTCTAAAGAATCTTTTGGTGTCTAATGGTCATCTTCTATCTGTGCAAACCACAAATATTTCACTCCGTACATCAGTTACTGTGTAAAGTCACTTTTAATTGGGTTTAAACTGGGTCTGTACTGACAGGTTTGATAGTGCCCATGTTGTTGTGGAAATTTGGGAGCAGCTTCTCGCATCTGCTGGGGTTGAAAGCACACGTCTGTTCTGTAATTCTTAAAATCCTGCAAAACAGTGTGTTCTGTAAGCTTTTGTTCAGAGGGTTGAGGTAATGGGTGGGGCAGGAGGGGGTGGGGGGCGTGGGGAGGGTATGCGGAGGAGGGATGCAGCTGATTTGAGAGCCAGGGCAAACACAAAGGGGGCCAGGACCTCCTCCACACATGCCCCGCACAATGCCCCGGCCCTAATGCTTGTAAATCTATTCACACATCCAGAGGCCAAAGATAATAACAAGCTGTTCAGAATGAATTTCTAATGAGCAGACTGAAGCCTGTCTCTCCTTCTCTGTCTCTGTCTCTGCAGAAATCTTGCTTCACACAGTCGGACGTGAAACCAACGCCTGTTTAGCATCGACGCAGAGATGTGTACGTACCACCCAATAGCAACAGACAGAAGGACGGCCTTCCTATAAAGGAATCTGAGAGGTGACAACACACAGATTTCATTTATTTATTTTTATTTGGTTGATTGTCGGCACAAAGGGAGGTTCTGCAAGTGCAGAATATTTTTTTTGAATTCCCAAATCACTTTAAATATGGACTTTAGGGGTCAAAGCTTCAGCAGTCAGGTGTAAATATTGATTTCTGGTTGATGTAACCTGTGGTTACCGTGGGAACACCAAGTGTTGGTGTAATACTACAGCAAACACTTGTTGGGCAGCTGTTTTGTAAGAAATACAGCAGTTTACAGGGCAGCTAGTTTATGTCCACGACGTTCCACTTCCGGGATTGCTCTGAAATTACGCCGGGTGTTACGCTTTTCGTCCGGATGTTCGTCACCTTGGGCTTTCTTTGTGTTGGCGTTCTAAGCTCCGGTGGATTTATGAGGACTATGGTTACCTGGTCCTCAGATCTCTGCAGGGTGCGTACACATGTTCCACCAAAACAAGTTCCTTCCTGAGGCTATTTACCAGCGGCACCGTGGCTCCGTCCGCACTTAGTGCCGCCCATGACGATTGTGATTGGTTCAAAGAAATAAACCAGAGCACGTTTTCATCCCATCCTGGAATTCTGCCTGGACTAGCCAGACCCTCCTCTGTAGCGCTGTGGAGGACGGTCTGGCAAAGCGAGACTACAGTGCAGCCAAACAAACTCACGTTATTTTAAGATGGATGGATGGATGGATGGATGGATGGATGGATGGATGGATAGATAGATAGATAGATAGATAGATAGATAGATAGATAGATAGATAGATAGATAGATAGATAGATAGATAGATAGATAGAAATTGATCCCCTTAAAATGGGAAATTACAGTGTTCCAGCTGCAAAATCAATCAAACAGCATAGAATATGAATATGAATGAAATACTAGGATACAATATACATACATACAATATACATGAAATAATAATAGAAATAAAATACAAGAACAAATATTTGAATATATACAAGTTGGGAATACAATAATGTGCAACTGTTTAAATAGTATGATAAATATATAAATAAACCAATTGTGCAGGTTGCACTTAGTGCAGTATTGTGGTGTCTCAGAGTCTTATAAAGAATAAATAAATAATAATAATAATATAAAGAAGTTGGTCATGGACATGTAGATTTCATTTTCTCTGGCTTCTTTGCAATAAAAGCCACCCTGCGTTGCCCTGGTTTTTTATGTGAAGCAGCAGCTGCAGTGGTCGGGTCCTCCACTCCCTCTCAGGAGTGTATATATATATTTTTTTTTAACCTGAAAATATAGTTTCAGGTTTTATAATGTCACCATATATAGCATATTTATAGTTTCTGTGTGTGTGTGTGTGTGTTCTTGTTTAACTATATTTGTGGGGTCCACAAACCGGGAGTCCAGTAAACTTGTGGGGTCCCAACAGCTTTGTTGTGGGGCCAAAATGCTGGACACCACACCTTTAAAAGGCTGTTAAGAGGGGGTCAAGACTTGGTTAGGGTGACGGTTAATGTGAGGCATTTAGTTAAGGTTAGGGTAAGGGGCTAGGGAAGGAGTCCTCACAAAGTGTGTGTGTGTGTGTGTGTGTGTGTGTGTGTGTGTGTGTGTGTGTGTGTGTGTGTGTGAGTGTGTGTGTGTGCAAACCCCTCCACTTGTCTCATTCAGTCTTAACCTCCTGATGACTGCAGCTAATGAAAAGCCTGAAGAGAGGAAGGGTGTGTATGTGTGTGTGTGTGTGTGTGTGTGTGTGTGTGTGTGTGTGTGTGTGTGTGTGTGTGTGTGTGTGTGTGTGTGCGTACTGCCTATTCTTGTCCCTGGATGATGAGGCGGGGCAGGGGGCTGGTTGCCAGGGCCGATGATGACTACAGGGCCCCTGGCTGACAGCGGCAGGCCGTCTGGCGAGCAGGCGCAGCCCTCCTCGGCGAGCTGGCACGCACCGGCCCAGTAGCAGCAGCAGTCTGGCCGAGGCATAACGAATGACTGAAAGAAACCTGGGCGCAACACCTGAGCCACTGAGCTGAGGGGGGGGGTTGGAAGGAGGGAGGGGTCCAGAGGTCCTGTGGCAGAGAAACCAAAACAGACAAAAGCAGACAGGAAGACACTTTAACATTAATGACCCAAATACTCTCCTTAAATCATTTATTCATAGGAAAAATTGGACTTCTTTAGACCGTAGATCATTTGTTCAAGCAGCAATTTCGACTCATCTTTTCGTTCATAGTGCCAGTGCCCTCTAGTGGCCGTAGGAGTTATGACAGAGCAAAGCAGGAAGTAAGGTCAGCCTCTCCTCTCTAAGCGTAGCTCCTATGGCGCATTTTAATGCCAAAAAGCCATCACCCGCTGTTAGCATCCCATTGACTGTCATTCATTTTGACGCCACTTTGACAGCGAATAACTTTACATCTGAAGTGTTTAAAGACTCTATTTGTCCGTTGTTCATTTTTAAAGAAACACGACAATGTATAAAGGCTCCGTTACCTTGTAGCTCACGTTATGTTTCTGTAGCAGACGTTTTTGTGAAAATAGGCTAACGATTGTGTCATAACCACACAACTTACTGTCGCGTAGTTGACAATTCTCCGTATTGTCAGCAGAAGCACGCAGACAGTTTGGACTTCCATCAGCTGTTTAGGTTTAATTACTAATGTTAACTAGCATGTTAGTTAGCAGTAACTAGCCTGTGCCTATGTTAATGTTAACTAGCATGTTAGTTAGCAGTAACTAGCCTGTGCCTATGTTATCTCCTAACATATACCTACCTCTCCGTCTCTGCTGATGATGATTGAGATTTCTCTTGCACAGCTACCAGAAGACTTACAACTTTCAGACCCATTGCCCACGTCACATCTACGTCTTCAAGCTCAGTTGGAGGCTGCACAGTAACGCTCAGCCATCACCCGGAAAGTACTTCTGTTTACCTTCACTGGTCTCCATCCAGAGTAACGGATCTGTTGGTCCATTTCTTTAACTGTCTATGTGCCAAAGTCCTCATAAGGAGGCAGGTTGGGGGCGGGATGGGTCAAACAAACAGGATTTTGACCCAGGAGACCGGGGTTCATGTCCCGTTTGAAAATAAAAGTAAAACATGGGCGTCAGTTTGGTTTGAAATGTGCCGGGGACTGTGGTCGGGTAGGCTCAGTTGGTAGAGCAGGCGCACATTTACACAGAGGTTAATGCCTCAACGTAGAGGTCCAGGGCTCGAGTCCGACCTGTGACGATTTCCTGCGTGTCTTCCCCCTCCTCATCTAGCTGTCCTGTCCATTAAAGGTGGAAAAGCCTCTTAAAAAAAAGAAAGAAATGTGTTGCAGACAGAGACGCATCTGGAAGTGCATTTTCAGAAGTGTTGGGTACAATGACGCATTCATATTTTTTCTCTCATGTGATGATCTCCGACACGTTTTATGAAGAAGAAAGAAAGTTTTCAAAAAGCATTAGACATATGAGCCACTATGTTCTGCTTCATGTATCCATGTACCATGACCTGACATCAGACTCAGAGAGAGATGCTACGAAAAGAAAGCAGCGTGTAGCCAGCGCAGCAGAGTCTGGGCCCGCCCTGTGGAGATAGAGATATTTTTGTGGATTTGTTGACATCTGTTGCTTATGAATTCTGTTTTTTTGAACTTTTTTGAACTAAATTGAGCTTGAGGTTTTCAAAAAAAAGTGGTGGCTACAAAATGACTCATGAGGGAATGTGATAGGTACGCGTACCCACCGCCCCCACCCACCCCACCGAAATCAATGCCTATGGTCATAGCATCTTTAATTTAATACGAAGTGTTGTGCAAATTGTCGTTTCGTACAAACCCATTCATGAGAACTTATTTTAAGTTACAAAGTCTGAATTCTCCGCGGATAATACCCACAATGCACAGTTAATTTGAGTGAACCAACGATGTAGGCTAGCCTACATTTTACTCCCGGTTACCACAGTGCAACACGGTCATGAAGAAGAAGTAGAAGGACTCGCAAACATTTTTATAGAAAACAATGGAGCCGTAGAAATGTAAAATGCAACATACAGTATATAATATACAATAATATAATATATTAATATATCCCTTTTTTTCAGGGATGTATTAGAAGTATTTTAGTTTCAGTTTGTTTACATTATGTCACACACATAACCGGTGCATCTATTGACGCAATTACAGTTACACCCCCCCCCCATAATCAAAACTGGACAGTGCTAATTACCTTCACTTCATTAAAGACGTAAGCCACAAATTGTTGCAGGAAAATTCACTTTATTTCCTGAAAATTCAGGAAATAAAGTGTTGGATATGCTCAAAATCTCAGTTTTGAGGATCTCAAACCACCCCCCACCCCCACCCCAAGCCCCGCCGCCACATACATTTGTGTTGTTGTTCTGAAACTCACTTCAGGAAACAACCAGAGCCTCAGCGCTGGCAAGCTACACGCTGACAATGCAGCACAAATCGGAGGGGATGATCACATTGTTTGCTTAGAAAAGTTAAAATAATTGTCAGATGTTCTCAAAGTTCAGATATTCTTTTTACTGAATAAATATCTGATGTGACGTAAATGCTGAGCACAAATGTCTGCCGTGTTGAGTTAGGTCTCATTTCAGCTTGAATTGATGGTCAGCTGCTATGGCAACCAAAAGCCTCATCACTGCCTCGCACATTTTTGTACAATTTACAGTATCACAAACATTTTATGACAATTACAGAAAAAGCCCGAATGAGAACTTTACAAACGTCCATTTTCACCAAATTGACTCCCACTCAGAACAAAATGATTGCTTGTTTTTATGTCATGAGTCATCCTAAGAGCGCTGTTGGACAAAAAAACAATATTTTTTCAGTATTGAACCATTTGCGTTTTTAAAAATAACAACAGATAAACTTCACCCAAATGCCTGCATGTATCTGCGGTAATTGATTCACTAACGTACTCGGGTCCTCAATCTCCTTAGGAACAAAGCTTTTCACAGAAAAGAACAGCTGATGGACGAGCAGTTACGTGAAATATTGATCCGAGACATCTGTTTGTGATCCTCGTGATTCATAAAGCGGATAAAGGAACAGCCATGTGAGGGTTTTATTTTAACCTTATGTGGGTCAAGGTTCACCCTTTTCTATCAGAAATAAGGGTTTCTTTCAAAGAAATTACCCAATTTACCCAAATTACCCATCTTCGGGTCAAATTTGACCCGTTTTCAAAATGTCTATATTTTTTTATTTGATTTATTTTGGATTTAACAGACAACATAATCCAAAGGATGACATGTTAACGTGTGAACACTTGTATCCAACATGGTCCTTGGTGTTAAAAACATTTTACACGTAAAAAAGGCCTATTGCATGACAAAGACAATAACATTTAACACAAATCATCCAATGTTCAAGAGCATTCTAATATCGGAAAATCACAGATCTCATCAAATAATCAGGCTACTATAATTAAAATGATTGGTTACTCTATTCCATAAAATTCATGGTGGACGGGAAGACAACGCAAGCAATAACAGTAACAGTGATATCTGATGTCGATAAATAACATGCCACTCTCTCCCTGCTGCAGTAGTCTATATCCATGACGTTCCACTTTGCTCCGATGCCGCCGGAAATTCCTCGGATGTCCTTCTTTTCAACCGGATGTCCGTCCCCGTCCTCGGTCTCTGCCTTGGCGTTCTAACCTCTGGTGGATTTCTGAGGACTATGGTTACCTGCTCCTCCGATCTCTGCAGGGTAAATCCAGACAGCTAGCTAGACTATCTGTCCAATCTGAGTTTTCTGTTGCACGACTGAAACTACTTTTAAACGTACACATGTTCCACAAAAACAAGATCCTTCCCGAGACTATTTAGCAGCGGCACCGTGGCTACGTCCGATGCTTTGCGTTGCCCATGACAATTGTGATTGGTTTAAAGAAATGCCAATAAACCAGAGCATGTTTTTCTCCCATCCCAGAATACTGTGTGGGCCCTCCTCCGCACAGCTGTGGAGGAGGGTCTGGCAAAGCAAGACTAGTGCTGTAGTGGCGCTCAGACGGCTGTCTGTGACCTCTGACCCCTGTGCAGATATAAGTGGAGCTGTCCACACTGTTTTTAGGGAACATTAGAACAGGTTAAGTTTCTATGAAATGGATCACCAACTATTTGGATAATGGATCCGTTTGAGTCATTTGTTATTGGGAAAAAAAAGCTCAAACTTATTTGACTCCAGCTTCTTAACTCTTGTGTTGTCTTCGGGTCAAATAAATCATCAAAATAAATGATCAGCCCGATACTTTCTTTAAATTTGGATTTTTTTATTAAATTTTATAGCATTCTAAAAATATTTGTCATGAAAACACTTCAAAAGGCGCAGAATAAAAATGGACAGAAAAATTGTTGTGTTGAGTTGTGGACAAAACGAGACATTTGCGGACGTCATCCACATCTTTAACCATTTTCAATTCAATTCAAGTCAATTCTATTCATATCAAATCATAACAAGCGTTATCGCAAGACACTTTACAGATAGATTAGGTCTAGACCGCATTCTATACAATTTGAGTAATCCTGGTAATTTTTAGACATTTTATTGACCAAACAACTAATCAATCAATCGAGAAAATAATCCACAATGAAGATAATTGTTAGTTGCAGCCATAATCCCAAAAATGTATAATTGGGACGACAGACTGTTCAAATGTCTTCTCCTTCTGTCACGCCTGAACAATGACAGGCATCAGTAATTGAAACATTATGGTTGTAGCTGGAGGGTGCGTGCGTGCGTGCGTGCGTGTGTGTGTGTGTGTGTGTGTGTGAGAGAGAATCAATAAGGGTCAGGGAAAAAGGGTCGTCTGAACTCGCCATAAACTGACAGAGCTTTCAAAAGGTTTGGACGGTGGCAGCTGAGGCCAGATTAATTCCCCCCCCCCCACCCCCAGCCCCACAGTTGGACAACTTGTTTCATTGCCTAATAGAGCTGCAGGCGAGGGGATTATTGCGATGGCAGACCATGACGAGAAGTCTCTCACCTCAAAGATGATGATAGGACACCCAAAATCTCCTGGCCTTTGACAGGTCATTATTTTTTCCACCAGGGTTGCGGGGAGCTTCAGTTCTCCTTCAGCATGACTCATCCCACCCTCTTTTTAGAGAAGTGATCGTGAACGAGGAGAAGATTCAACCAGGGGGAATTTTTCAAGTGTTTGCGAATTGGTTCGAGCACGCTCAAGGAAACCGCCTCCGCTTTGAGAGGCAGATACGTCCTTGAATTGAAGAAACTAGACATTCTTCTGATGGAGAAAGTACCGGGTGTCTCACTCGATTGGGTCTCGAGCAGGGGTTGCTTAATCATCCCCCGTCGATGGCGTTGCCCTTCCTGTAACATGCTCGAGAGGCCCGTGGCCACGCTGACCTTCCCTCAGTGAGAGAATTGGCCTGTAAATATAAAGCCGACTGCAGGGGGGCTCAGTGTGGTGCAGCTATGGAGGCACACATCCCCCACCCGCCTGAGTCAATACATCTGAATGTCAATGATTACTGAAATGTATACTTTATGGTTCAATTAAGAGTCGTTTGAGTCAGTGTGCTGCAGTTTGACAGTCTGGGCTTCATTTGGAGAGAGGAGAATAAACATAACATTTCTTGAAAAATACAGCTATTGTACAGTTGTAGGGATGTGTGTAGTTGTGGATCTCCAGTAATTAGGCTGGCAAGCAATTTTATTCACTTTAAACACTGGATGAAGTTCTTTTCTCTAATTGGGATGATGCTGACCCCCAAGCAAGCGAGCCAGATAACTAACCAGCCGGCTCATTTTCTGTAAACAGGAGAAGCATATTAGCGCTGCTTTGTCCAGTGTTGCCAGCTGTTTTCTAATGAAAGCTAGCACTAGCTCCAAAAGTCGCTAAAGTAGCTAGATGACGACATACGCTCATGTGCATATCTGTGACGTCATTACGCGATAATTAGCAAAAAGTTCAGTGGTTGTGTCAGCAAGGTAGATAGAAAGAAATAGAAATCTTCAGCCAAATACTCCCAAACTCACTACAGGAATGTATATTAAACTAAGTAAAAATATTGAGCTATAATTTTTACTTAGGTTTGAAGTAAAACATAGAAATTCTACAAAGGGAGAGAGATACATAAAGAATACTCAAAGGGGCAACTTTCTCTCGTCCCGTCCCACTGTCTCCTGTCTCCCGTCTCCCGTCTCCTGTCTCCGCCACAGGCAGCCTGGCCCCTGCGCTCTGTCCCCCCTCCTTTTAACTGCCTGCACATGAGGAGAGAGCAAAGAATTGAAGGTACAACTCCCAAGGTGCATTTCAATCAAGATACATCCAATCACTGAGCTTAACCCTCCTGTTGTCCTCGGGTCCAACTTGACCCAATTATAAAAAAATATTTCAATATCAGAAATTTAAGTTTTTTTTCAACCAAATTTTCAAATTAAAGTAATGCTGATGGTTCCATACATCACTCTTAACAGGTTAAAGAAATGATCCGTTCACTACTTTCATTGAATTATATAGCATTTGAAAACAATAATTGATGAAGGAACATGGGAAAAAGTGACAAAATATTCAAAAATGTGGGTAAAAATACTTCAAAAGGCATAAGTAAAAGCAACAAAAAACATTAAAAAATGACAAAAAAGTTGAAAAGAAAATGACAAAAACATTGGGAAAAGCAACAAAAGTGTCTAAAAAGACGACCAAAACGTTGAGTAAAAAGTTTTCTTCTTAAATTTTGACCCAGAAAACAAAACGTTGCTTGTTGGTGGACAGGAAGATAAGGGTTAAAATCCAGCCACGTGCACGACTAAGGTCAGGATAAAGCTATACGTTATAACGTGTAGAGCTAAATGAATTGAAATTAAATTAAAATGACCAGTCTGAGTGAATAAAAGCCAGTGAGTTGCATCATATTTCAGGAAGTTCAAACCATATTTTCTCCCTCATACTTTCACCTCTCTTAGATCTGGACGAGGTGCTGAAAGTTACGAGCATCCGTCTCGTCCCAGATGGCTCGGCGCTGAGAAACGCCATAATCTAATTTCCATTTCCATTAAGCCAAATAAGTGAGCAGATTAAATTTTCATCTGCATCTAGGGTTTAGGAAATTAAGACGGGTGCTGTAACAGAGATGAGGCTTGATTGCTGCTAAATGGGATTGTTTCTCATGGATGATATTCAGTCACGGTGAAAATTAGGATTTATTTTCGTCATCTACGAAGTGCTTCATTAAACATATGAAAAACAAGATGAAACTGTCTTTGGAAGATGTAAATGAGGAAACAAGAACAAGTTTTTGTGAATTAAAATTTAAAAATATAAAAGAGCTTTCATTTCCCCCTGTTTATGTATTATTACTGATGCACTAAAGGAACATTTTATTATTTTAGCTGTTTTATTAGTTGCTGGGTGGTTTGCTTTAAAACAATATTTAAAAGGAGAATAAAATAATATCTACCTCTGATACAAAAGTATAAAGTTTCATAAAATGGAAATATGTAAGTAAAGTGCTTCCAAATTGCACGTACAGTATGAGTAAATGTGATAAAAACTATATTTTTGCGACACCTGTGTGAAAGAAATCCTTATTCTTGGTCTCAAGACCAGTACTAACCCTGCCCACCACCACCGAATATGACAATGTTCCAAATTTGATTCATGTCATGCATCAATTTATAGTGCGAAGGTCTTTATTTATGTAAAGGAAATGCTTTTTCTCCTGTAATGTTCAAAAAGTGTCATCATCATGTGTTTCAGGATTATTATTTTTTAGGAATCATGAACATCATGAACAACAAATCTGTTAGAGGCCGCGACCTTGTTGAAGCCAGACGCTCCAATGTTTGAATCTACATAAATCTATTTTTATTTTCCACTTCCTGTTGTGATCTTTAACCGCCCGATGTTGCAAAGCAGACACAGTTCTGGTTTTCCGAACATGTTTTGAGCCCCCTGAGCGGTTTTACCTCTTTTGTGGAGTGGGTTGTATTCCAATATTTTTGAGGGGGGCACATTTACCTCTTCTAAATATTGGGGGGGGGGGCATATCCCCTGTATCCCCCTCCCATTTAATTGTAGAAGTGACATAAAAACAGAAGCTGAAGCTGGAGTCTGTGTGACTCTCCCCCATCCTGCCGAGCTGATCAACCTCCACCCTGTCTGGACATGCTACACCCGGGCGTCTAGTTATCCGTTCTGTTGGGAATGACGGGAGCAGTGCGTGCCAAGGTGGCAGGAAGGCTCCGAGATGGCTAACGAACCCCCTCCCCGCTGTATTAACAAACCACATAACAGCACACAGCAGCGTCTTTGAGTTCTGAGAAAGATCTTTGTGTGATCATTACAGAGCAGAGAGAGAGAGAGAGAGAGAGAGAGAGAGAGAGCATCTCCTCGAGGTTTCGGCACAATACAACAACCTCCACCAGGCCTGTGGAGGGAGAGTCTGCTCCAGCAGGCAGCTAATGAAGGCTAAGAGGACCTGTGGTGGCTCAGTAATTGAACCTCGGGGACATTCTCTCACTCTACATCAGCATTCTGCTCCCCTGAAGATACCGGCAGCATCACACCCCTGCTGCTGAGGGCTCTTTAATGTGCAGGGACAAAGGCACCGTGTTGTCGACCTTTTGGTCGCATTTCTATTTTATACTTTGGAGGAAACGTTATGTTGACCAGACCAAAATATTCAATATGGCAATGCAATACTCAATTTTCTCTATCTGTCGGCATTTATGTCCCATTCCTGCATGTTGCTAACTTGGCATCTTCCCCGGAGTCCTTACGCTTTCTCACCATAGATGTCCTGGGATTGTGGTGCCACCTGGATAGTGGTTGCAGCTGCTGCCGTGGTCCTGTTTAACGCCCTGCACTGCTACTAATTATTAGTCATTGTTCTGTTATTCTCTTCTTTATCTTTACTGTTCCTATAATTGCCACTGGTCATCATGCCATTCCATTATACCCACGGCTATCATTATTATGTACATATCTTTCTCTTTCTCTCTCTATCCCCTACCAAGAGCCAGATTTTTCCAAGGTTTCTGTCTGTTTAAAGGAAGTTTTTTTCTCACCGCTTGTTTAACACACCGGCCCCTATAGGCAGTACTCCAGAGACACAAACATTCCCTTTGTGAAAATCTGTTGTCGGCATAACTTCTTCCAGGATACAAACCCCACTCCCAGCTTAAAAACCCTGGAGGTTATCTCCCCTTTCTCTGCTTTGCCCGCCCAGGGAATTTGGCCCACCCATGGGAGAGAGACATCATGGCTTTCAAACGAGCAAAGTGGCAGTTGGTCAGGGCCACACCCCCAGCCTCCACCTTGCCCCCTCTCTCTCCCTCAAAAGCTACAGACTCAGAAATGGCACATACTATGGAAAGCTCATTGTGGGACTGGCTCTAGTGGCTGTAATTCTGCACCAAGGCTGAATTTTGGGAAAGAGACTTCTGATATGATATTGGGGGACCACTAAGGTCTATATAAAAGAGACTTCAGATACAGTATTAGGGGACCACTAAGGTCTATATAAAAGAGACTTCAGATACAGTATTAGGGGACCACTAAGGTCTATATAAAAGAGACTTCAGATACAGTATTAGGGGACCACTAAGGTCTATATAAAAGAGACTTCAGATACAGTATTAGGGGACCACTAAGGTCTATATAAAAGAGACTTCAGATACAGTATTAGGGGACCACTAAGGTCTATATAAAAGACTTCAGATACAGTATTAGGGGACAACTAAGGTCTATATAAAAGAGACTTCAGATACAGTATTATGGGACCACTAAGGTCTATATATATTAGAGATATAGAGAAAGCACAAGAACACACTAACAAGTAGCTCGTTAGCTTAACACCTCTGACTATATTTAACACTTTTAACTTCCTGTTTCAGGCTGGTGGAGGGTCATCATCGTGCCTCTGGGTTTAGCAACACTCATAAAATATGTATATGTATAACATATAAATGCATCCAAAGTGACAAGAAAATGCTCTGACGTGTTCATTGAGGATGCACATGACCTCATAACTGGATGTGATATGACTGTGATATTCTCCAACACCATTAAAGGACCACACACACTCTAATCTCTGCAGTGAAAAAAAAAACACAACCTGAAGTTGTGATGTCACACACACTCTGATCAAACATCTACTTCATATTTATTCATGTGTTCACCATTATTGTTTCTGTTGATTATCAGAGGGTAAAACTGTTGCTGTTAACCACGTTACCACCATAACACTTCTCCTTCAGCTCTCAGTAAGGAAAAACTCAACTAGAGATATCCAATGAGGAGCTAACCGGTATTAGCCCAGTAAAACACATCATCTGTGTTCTTTCCACTGCTACAGTATCACATCATCGCACCACGGACTTCAGAGGGAAGTTCTGGAGATTGAAGCTGCCAAACATCCCCATGAATCCTATCTGTTTTCCAATAAAAAAACATCTAAAGACGACAAACATTTTTCTTCTATTGCAACACATCACACGGTCAACTTCCTCTTCTCTGTTGCTGACCACGACCTGTTTGTACGGTTACCCTCACTGTGAATCACCATAGATACAACAGCCAAATGCATCAAACTTAAAAAATTAAAGGTTTTTGTATTCTTGTGACATCTTAAATGCATTCAGAGAGAATCAAAGCTAATATCACACATGTATTTGACTTTTAACAGAGGAGTGGCATGGTTTTGGTATTTTGCTCTGTGTTTTGTGTTATTGTGGTAGTCTCTTTTTCTGTTTTGTATTTTGTTTCCTGTTTTATATTGACAGTCTGGTTTTCTGTCTTGTCGCGTCTTGTTTTACTTCCTGTCTGTGATTGACTGATGTTTTCCACCTGTTTTCCACCTGTTTCCCTGCCCTTGTGTCACCTGACTTGTTCCTCTGTACTTAGTCTTTGTGTTCCTCCTGTCCTGTGTCAGATCATTATTTCCTGTTCAGTTTATTCTTGTGTAAGGTTTAGAAGAAGGGGTTAATTTATATTTGAAAGTTGTAAGGGTTAGAATTTAATATCATTTATGTCTAAGTTTATTTACTAAAAAAGTATTTACAATTTTTAGTCAGGTAATCATTTACATATTTATGTTACACAATTATTAGTTACATATTTCCATGTTTAACAGTCAGGATATTCAGTTGAATCTGCCTCTCTGATTCCCTTACCTTTACCTCACTTCTCGCTTCTGATTGGTTAGTTCAGTCACGTGGAAGATGGGGCACAAGGAAGTGTTGTTGCCATGATTTTTTTTTTTTTTATTCAGAATACAAATATACAAACAAACAAGGCATTAGAAAAAAAAAATCAATTTCAAAAAATAAACTTTTGCCTCGGGTCGAGCAAATCAAAACATAGGAGCATATACATAGCAAATTTACATTCAGAAGAAAAGGAAATAAGAGAAAAAATAGAAAATAAATAACAAATAAATAAATAAATAAAAAGGCTATCTCAAATTAAATTAAAGGTTTCAAGGTTGTTGCCATGAGTGTGTTTAGTAAAGTACAACTGTGTATGAAAAGTACCACATGAGAAAGTCATCCGTCTCCATCCTGCTGTCTATTCTCACAAAGAGTGATCCTCCACCACATATATCATATCATATATCATATCATATATCATATCATATGGCAGTGGATTGCTTAACGCACTTCTGTATTCTGCCTCTTCCTGTTTTTAGGATTTTGCCATTAACTCTTTGAACGCCACATGCCTGCTGTCTCTGCTATTTGGTCCAACACAGTGTCTGGAAGACACGAGGAGTTGTGAAATCGGGATGAGGAAGTAGATGCTGTGTTTGAGAGTCGCGATGGATCCGATCAGATGGGTCATAATGGCTCCACTTCTGCTGCTGCTGCTCCAGTTTGCAGGTAAGAACAAGCTTTGTTTTGTAACGTGTCCAGCTAAGAATTGTTCTGGGAACGTTCGTTTTTAGTTGCGGGAACGTTCCCCTAAGGTTAGGTTTGGTTGTGTTTTGGTTGATCGGAAAGTTTCCTTAACGTTCTCAACGTTAGGAGAACGTTCCCCTAACTGCAACCTTTAGAGAACGTTCTCCTAACGTTCTCAGAACGTTCTCCTAACGTTCTGAGAACGTTTGCTGTAAAGCAAACTTTCAGAGCAACCAACACACCAACCAAACCTAACCTTCAGGGAACGTTCCCCTAACCTTTAAAAAACTAACACACATATCATGTGTGTGTGTGTGTGTGTGTGTGTGTGTGTGTGTGTATATATATATATTTTTATATATATATATATATATATATATATATATATATATGTGTGTGTGTGTGTGTGTGCATTAGCAGGAATTAATTATATTAGCAGGAATGAACAGGCTAACTTTAATTTATAAACAAAATACAGAAAAGATAAAGGATGTTGAGTGCAAATGTAGTGCAAGATTCATAATGGTATGATGTATGTAATGTGTGTAATGTATGTGCAGAATAAATCACTTTAATAAAACGTTTTTAAAAAAGCTAACTTTCTGTGTTAGTGGGGTGTTGAATTTAGTGAACTAATGGAAATCAAACATGAGACGGATTTACAAACTTATCTGAAATGATCGTCACACTAACTAACAGTCCTAATGTGTATTTTAATTCAACCCATTTCTGAATTATTTTCAACAGCTGCTCGGACATTTTTCTACCCTACTGTCGCAGTTGGCGATGAAGTCACTTTGTCTTGTGAAAATGGGATGGATGATCCGGATCCGTGTGAAGGTGTCCGCTGGTTCTTTGTCAGTCCAGGAAACCAAGGACAGACGCTGTTTGAAGACGGGCAGATTCGAGCTAAAGCCGACCGACTCAGCGTTACGGAGAACTGTTCTCTGGTCATAAAGAACATCAAAAGTGATGATGTTGGCCGTTATGATTGCGGCCACTTCCGATCAGGAAAACTACATGGTCGAGACACAGTGACTGCTCTGTATGTTGTTACCAGTGAGTATTTACACCATGTCTTCAAACTGTTTTTACAACAATATTCTGAAACATTACAATAATTATGATTACATTGATGAAGTTCTTTTTACTCTTGTTGTCTTTCTCTCAACAACATCTCCAGTTACTGAACAGCAGAAGGACGATGAGGTCACCTTGTTCTGCACGGTGTCGGGATATGCCGGTTGTCACCACACCGTGAGCTGGCGGTATGGTGAGACTGATGTGGGGGCATCACGGCATTCCTGTTCAGCCACTGTAGCCATTTTTTCACCGTCTCGCCTTAAGCCGAAGTATTCCGAGTTATTGAAATGTAAAGTGACTCCCAGAGACAGTGAAAATGAGCTGCTGTTCCCCTTCATCCGTCCTCAGTCCTCCAGTGTGAAACCAGGTGAGAATATGATGAGCTGTTTAAAACCACTTCTTGGATAATTACACTAAGTATCTGTTTAGATCTGAAGTTTTAATATTTCTACAATCCTTCGTTTTTGTGTGCAAAAGTGTTTTCTGAACATTTTTGTTATTGTGTTCAAGGTGATGATGCAACAACTGTAATATCTCCGACTGCAAAGGAATCGGCATCGATAACAGGAAGTAAATGACATCAGAAACACGACATCTGAAAAGAACAATTAAACACCAGAAGGTAGTGGGATGATGAAGATGAAGGTACAGTGACCTATGAAAACATTGCAGAGCCTTCTATCTCTGTCTGACTCTACTGATCATCATATTTTACATGAGTAGATAACAAAATGATATGTTGATGGATGACTGGATGTGTTTTCTGTGCCAAGCTGTTTCTATTTTAGTCTGAGCTGGACAAAGATACGCAGTATTCATATCATTCCTCCAGTTGTTTATTCTGTACATCATGTCTTACATTAGCATTATTGTACTTACACCAGCATTATATATTTTATACTTATACCTGCGCTGCTGACTGTAACTGCTGCATATGTCTTATATTAGCATTAACCTGCAATATATATTTTATACTTACACCTGTGCTGCCGACTGTTACTGCTGCATATGTTCATTCTTTATATATCTTAGCGTTTTCATATCTTCCCCCTACTGTTTATTCTATATATTATGTAATACTATATATGCATTACTCTGCATGTTTTATTATTTCACTTAAAATGCATGTGATGGTCTCAGTACCTGTATTCTGTGCAACAACAATAAAATCACATTTTTTTTATGCATTTTCCTCTGGTTTCAAAATGTGTGAGTTTGAGATTGACTGTTTTTTTTTTTTTTTTTTTTTGAAGCTGCAGCGGTTTTGCCCCTCAGTGTACAGCGGAAGTGATTTCGATCAACTTTCATTTCCACATATGGCCAGCAAAAACAGGCAACAAGGGAAGGACCCACATGCAGACAGAAGCAGGCATACAGGATCAGTTCAGTACCTTAATGGGGAAGTTGTACAAGCTTTGGTGTCACGAGTGAGCCGATGGTCAAAACCAAGAGGGCAAACATGTCAGAGTTAAGAAGCAAAAAATCAAAAGCCCAAGGATCAGGGTTTGAGAACTCTGTAGGGGAGTCGCCCTTAGGTCTACTTCCCATTAATAATAGAATTAGAATCACATGGGAAGTAAAACATGTTAATTAAACATGATCATCCTAGTGGGCCCCCTCAGTTTAGTTATTAACCTGATTATTAGATTGAATTGATGATTATTGTCGATCATTTCCTGATTGGGGGGAAAACTTCAAACTCATGATTTAGTTTGTGCAGCTTCTGCTGTGGGCATGCTGCCGTAGTTTTGGGTTTCCACCTCCGACGTAGAGCAGCGTACAGCCACCTCTAAACTGTCTCATTCAGAGACCAGCGTCTCAAACGGGGCTCTGGGTCTGCCAGGAGGTCTGAGGTCTACCGTATCAGCAGAGCCGTCACTTAATGCACAGCAGACTAAGGTGCAGGTGGATTATTTTCTGAAATATAGTGACTTTATTCTTGTAATAGCTAGGGGTGTGACGAGACGCTTACTCCACGAGATTGGGTTAACGAGATTTTTAAAAAAAATTTAAAGAAATCCTCGATGAAATATATGAATGGAAAATAGTTTTTTTATTCAACTGAAAAATCACAAAATGCAAAACAATTTAGGTGCATTTTGAAATCAACTATTAATGATGAATGTTATTTAACTTTTTTTTTTTTACTATTTTAATGAATTATATGCAGTAAAGGACGTGCAAACACTGCAAAGTGTTTTGTATAAACTCTACCAGCTGGCTTCTGTACAGTTTCACACGAGAAATCTAACTCCTTTCACAAACCGAACATAAAAAAATAAACAGTATAAATAAAATAAATGTGTAAATAACAGAAAAATAGGGTTAGGGTTAATGTTGCCACACAAATGATTTAAAAGTGGCAGGGGGATCTTCAATAGTAATTTCACGCTCCATCACATCGCCTCACGAGACAACTTTTCACCTCGACGAGAAATCTCGTCACGTTTTAATCTCGCGAGATCTCGTAAAACGAGATCTCGTCACACCCTTAGTAATAGCCTATTATAACTTTATTTTTCACAAAATGAAAAAAAAACGACTCCTTCAAAACAAAAGCAGAAATCTTGCTCAAACATCTGAAATATTACAGCTCAGGGATTTATTAATACATTAAAATTAATAATGTATAAATGAGGTGAATAATTGTCATATGCATATTTAAGGAGGTTACTTCCCCAACAAAAGATGCAAAAGAGAAGGGAGGAATAAATTATGCCTATAGGCTACATGTGTGCTGACTCAGATATAATTAGAAAAGTCAATCTACAAGAGAATAAATAGATGAAAGCAATACAGAATGCCTGAGAGCCTTACTGCAAAATAATCATGTTTTTATATTTGGTTTCCCTTTAAGTAAAGATATTTCCAGAATGAATGGATTCAGAAAAAGGTTTAAAAAAAAGAAATATATAGATGCAAAAAATTCACCAGAATGCAGGAAATATTAGAAGTATTTAATTCTCAAAATGTTCAGGGGGTGGACCCCCAGATCCCCACATCATAGGTCATCATGCACATACATCTAGAAACAAAACCCTGGGGGGGGCAAAACTTTATTTTATATATTATATAATACTCCCACAGCCCAATGGTCCCTCAGCCCTGTGTTCCCTCAGCCCTGTGGTCCCTCAGCCCTGTGGTCCCTCAGCCCTGTGGTCCCACAGCCCTGTGTTCCCTCAGCCCTGTGTTCCCTCAGCCCTGTGGTCCCTCAGCCCTGTGGTCCCTCAGCCCAATGGTCCCTCAGCCCTGTGGTCCCTCAGCCCTGTGTTCCCTCAGCCCTGTGGTCTCACAGCCCAATGGTCCCACAGCCCTGTGGTCTCACAGCCCAATGGTCCCACAGCCCAATGGTCCCTCAGCCCTGTGTTCCCTCAGCCCTGTGGTCCCTCAGCCCTGTGGTCCCTCAGCCCTATGGTCTCACAGCCCAATGGTCCCTCAGCCCTGTGTTCCCTCAGCCCTGTGTTCCCTCAGCCCTGTGGTCCCTCAGCCCTGTGTTCCTTCAGCCCTGTGGTCCCACAGCCCAATGGTCCCTCAGCCCTGTGTTCCCTCAGCCCTGTGTTCCTTCAGCCCTGTGGTCCCACAGCCCAATGGTCCCACAGCCCTGTGTTCCCTCAGCCCTGTGTTCCCTCAGCCCTGTGGTCCCACAGCCCAATGGTCCCACAGCCCAATGGTCCCACAGCCCAATGGTCCCTCAGCCCTGTGTTCCCTCAGCCCTGTGGTCCCTCAGCCCTGTGGTCCCTCAGCCCTATGGTCTCACAGCCCAATGGTCCCTCAGCCCTGTGTTCCCTCAGCCCTGTGTTCCTTCAGCCCTGTGGTCCCACAGCCCTGTGGTCCCACAGCCCAATGGTCCCTCAGCCCTGTGTTCCCTCAGCCCTGTGTTCCTTCAGCCCTGTGGTCCCACAGCCCAATGGTCCCACAGCCCTGTGTTCCCTCAGCCCTGTGGTCCCACAGCCCAATGGTCCCACAGCCCAATGGTCCCTCAGCCCAATGGTCCCACAGCCCTGTGGTCCCACAGCCCTGTGGTCCCACAGCCCAATGGTCCCTCAGCCCTGTGTTCCCTCAGCCCTGTGGTCCCACAGCCCTGTGTTCCCACAGCCCAATGGTCCCACAGCTGTTATGGTTTCAGTTGTTATTTGGGCTCTGTATCCTGTTTTCTGTTATTTTTGTGGTTACTTCCTGGTCTTGTGTTTGTGTCTTGTTTCTCCCCGGTCTGTTGTTGTTGGTCCTGTCTTGTGTTCCCCTGTGTGTCTGCTTGTTCTGTTTCCTGTTTTATTTTGAAATCTATTTTTTGTCTCGTCTTGCCTCTAGGTTTTCTTCCTGTGTCTTCCCGCTGTTGTGATTACCTGATGTTTTCCACCTGCTTCCCTGCCCTCTTGTCACCTGCCTCTCGTTACCTCGTTACCTTGTGTATTTAATGCCTGTGCTTCCCTTGTGTCTTGTCCAGATCCTTCTTGTTTGTCAGCCTGCCTGTTCTGCGTGTTCTCGTCAACGTCCTGATCTTCCCCAGTTTGGTCTCCCTGTTTTTGCATTCACTTCTTCCCCTGTGCCTGTGTTTTTTGGATTTTTTGACCCTTTTGGATATTTTGTGTTTCTTGGATTCTCTGTGGACTATTTATCAATAAACCCCTGTGCACCTGCTCCTGCCTACCTCCTCTTCTCTGTGTTTGGGTCCTCATTCCACCCCGTCATCACAACAGCCTTATGTTCCCACAGCCCAATGTTCCTATAGCCAAATGATCACACAGCCCAATGGTCCCACAGCCCTATGGTCCCACAGCCCAATGGTCCCACAGCCCAATGGTCCCGCAGCCCTAAACATTTGTTTTCAATTAAAACTAGGCCCTATGTTCCCACATTGATAAGATTCTTTTTAAAATGAGGCCCTATGTTAGGGTTACATTCCGTCTGTAGTCCATTGCTACTGGATAATAACTTGGGTGTAATTGTCTACCAAACTGGGAGAGATGGGGATAAAAGCTGATACAACTTTATGAAAAATCAAATGATGAAACATAGGGCCTAATTTTGAAAACAATCTTAGAAATGTTGGAACACAGGGCTGTGGGAACACAGCCTCGACCTGAAATGTACAAGTAAAATTAGAGTGAGAGTAACAACAATAAATGTTACCCCCACCTGCTTCTCAGAACAGTTTGACCAAAAGTGGATCTGGTTGAGATTGAAAATCAGCGTCAATGCCATCACTTCTTGGCACCATTTGAGACAGAGACAGACAACCTGGGAGACGTCTACCATGTCTGTCCCACAGATGGCTCGGCCCGCTATCCCTCTGTCCGCTGGCTGGACCAGCGCTCTGCTGGACGCCACATTGGTGCCAAATCACCCAAAATCACGATCACACACACACACACACACACACACGCACACTCACAGGAGCTCCCTGGCTGCTTCTGGCACCCGAGGCAAAGCTCTCCCCTTGCTCATCTCATCTGACTGCTCCTGTAAATAAATAACAACAACAAAACAGCAACAAGAGGGTGACACCCGGCAGACACATGGGACCTGCTGGTTGTCGGTGGTTGGCGAGGTGCAAGGGTCACAGATGGCTGCACCCCCACCCCCACCACCACCACCGTGTCGCCCCACATTTTCCTGGGCTGCTGTGCTTTTTAGGTCGATCACTCAAACGGCCCTTTTCTTCTTTACACATTTTTTTGATTGTTGACAGCGGCTCAGATGGGTAAAACACAATCGCAAATAATGAACCAAAGAGGGCTAAATTAAAGGGGGACTTAATATGAGACGGGCGGTGGATGACTCACTTTGCATTAGGCTTTGAAGACGATTCCCTCGCGGGGCCGGCATCGGTATTAAAAGCCTGTGTGCGTCTTGGCACGTTGCTCAATAGAAAAGCAGGCGGTTGATTTGTGCTGCATTAGCGCTGAGCCTTTGTTCCCCCAAAGGGCTGTCAAATGGAGAGACGGCTCCCTGAGACATTTTATAGATACATTCCCCTCAAAGACAGCTGAGCACTGGCAGGATGAAGCAGCTCGGGAGTATTAAAGCTGCAAGATTTGTAAACACTGACGAATATGAGTGACGGACAATTCAGAGGTCGAACGAGAGGATTTAAAGTTCAATTTCAGTCTTCTTATTCTCCTTTTGTTTGTCTTTCCTCCTTTTCTGGTTTTTGCTGCACTCTCTGATTAAATGCTCTCATGTGTGTCACACAGCAGGCGGGGAAATGAATTCCTTATTGCACTTTGCACGACATGACAGAAGTGCTTTCGGAGAGCACTCAAAATTGCAGCAGATTGGAGTTTGAGCTCTGCCAATGGCTCCCAGAGAAGAAGAGGAGAGACGCTCTGAAAGGAGCTGCATTAAATCTGTTTATTTCAACAACAACAAAAAAAAAAAACATTGAAATGAAGCTTTGTGTGTGTTGGTTTCCATCAAAGTTCACCTGACATGTTTTGTGTAAAAATGTTATTCACTAGCGCGCCCGGGTGGCTCAGTCGGTGGCGCGTGGGCCCACGTGTAGAAGTTTATTCCTCCATGCAGAGGCCCAGGGCTCGAAAACAACAATTTCCTAAATGTCTGCCCCCTTCTCTGTTCCAGTGATTAAAGGTGGAAATGCCTAAAAAAATAATAATAATAATAAAAATGTTATTCACTTTAAATAAAGAGATACAGGTGTGGAGAGTTTAATAAGTGTCCCTGATTGACTTAAATATTCAAAGCCACCATTCAGCCCAAAAAATGGTTTTACTTTAATACTTTAAGTATTTTGTTGCTTATTCTTTTGTACTTTTACTTCAGTGAAATCTTGTATGCAGGACTTCTTTCTTTTTTTTTTTTAGTCTTTTATGGCCTTTAATTGACCGGACAGCTTGAAGACAGGAAAGGGGTTTGGGGGATGCAACAAAGGGCCGTTACTTCTACAGAGCTGTGCTGCTATTTTACTTCCACCCCTGTGAGAATGTGCTGTTTATATCTGTTTTGTTTCATTATTACTTTATATTTTTTTGGATTGTAATTTTTTTTCTAGAGGAAGCATCTAATCAATGAAGAAAATTTAAAAAAAAGTATTATAAGTAACTAATTTACAATAACAAAAGGTTGCCATGCCTCCGTGTTGTTCTGTTGTCTGTAAGTAGAATAATCCTGCTGCTGCTGCTTCGGTCCCAGTCAGGCCCCTCCCCGGTCCCCGGGGTCCCGCAGGAGATCAGGTCGGGCGGGCCCTGTGGACGGTTACCTGGCAGCCGGTGCAGCAGGGAGGCTGAAGGTCCCTGAACGCAGCAGCACTCAGCACTCCTCCCACTGATCCTCCTCGCTGCATCAGCTGCACCTGCGACCACGGTCTCAGGGAGATTATGTTACATCTCCAGTCTGTCCGAGCACTCACACTTCCAACTGAATCCATACGGAAATAGCAGATCCACAGCGTACAATACAACCACTGCTGAGAAATACATCCGTTCAGTTTTCAATACACAGTGACGGAGACAAAAGAGGACGGAAAGACAGTTAAGATTTTACATTTCAAATCACCAGTTTATCAAATGAAAAAGGAAGGAAGCAAAAGTTTATTAAAATGGCAGATTTTACAGATACAGAATCACAAAGTCAAGATTAAAAATAATAACTCCATAACTGTTATTCAAGCAATAAAAAAGACAGATAGCAACAACATGTCCCATGTGAAACCTAAGTCAATGTTGACTTTTTTTACATTGACTATTTCACTTTTAACATTAACTTTACCATTTCACTTTTTTTTCAACCATTCTCATTTCAACCCAAACCATCTTTTCCTGAACCTGACCTAAAGTACAGTGATGCTCATAAGTTTATGAACCCGTAAAGTTGACTAAAAAGAAATCCAACCTTTAATTTTCTAAATAATGTTCTTCCTTAAAATACAGGGGACATAAGTATTCACCCCCCTATGTTAAATTCCCATAGAGGCAGGCAGATTTTTTTTTTATTATTAAAGGCTAGTTATTTCATGGATCAGGATACTTATGCATCCTGATTATGTTTCCTCAGCGTTTGGAATTAAAATCACACACACACACACACACACACACACACACACATCCTTACAGAGATTGGCATGAGGTACTTTCCATAAAATCACCTCTCAATGCAAATCTGAAATAACTGACCATGCCAATCTCTAGGTATGGTGTGGGGCTATTTTAATTCCAATTTCTCAAACCCTATGTAAACACCTAACTCCGACTCAAATCTGAGTTCTCATACCCGGGTTTATCAGAGCTAGAAGCATGAATTCACCTTAAGAAGAGTTAGCTCAGGTTACACGTCAGCACATGCTCTGTAGGTTGTAACTGCCCCCACTCCGCAGCAGTGGGTTTTGATGTCAGCGCTGTGGTGTGAAAAAACATTGCTATGATACAACAAAACAGCAGCGGAGCACAGATTCTACGGTCCATCTGTTTCACTCCCTGCGGAGGAAGCAGCAGACAGCAGGAAAAGTCTAAACAGATTGTCCAATTCTGGGACTGTCAACGCTGTGTTTTAGCAAAAAAAGGTGGAGGGAAAGGCCAACGTTAACGTTAGTTAGCTAGCTCGCTAATTCCACCCAACATGCAGACAGCAAATGAGCCGGACAATGTTGTCAGTCATCTGGCGACACCATGTGCTTTCCTACACTGTGACAAGAGTGTGTGAATGAAACATTAATAAATTTGACTATTTTAGTGGCCGGCCGGCTGGCTAGATAGCTTGCAAAATGCATAGACAGTTAAAGAAATGGACCAACAGATCCGTTACTCTGGACGGAGACCAATGAGGTCATTAGAAGCTCTTTCCCGGTGATGGCTGAGCGTTACTGCGCAGCCTCCAACTGAGCTCGAAGACGTAGATGTGACGTGAGCAACCTGTCTGAAAGTTGTAAGTCTTCTGGTAGCAGAAATGTGCAAGAGAAATCTCAATCATTCCCAATCAGGAGAGGTAGGTATATGTTAGGAGATAACATAGGCACAGGCTAATTACTGCTAACCAACATGCTAGTTAACATTAACATAGGCACAGGCTAATTACTGCTAACTATCATGCTAGTTAACATTAACATAGGCACAGGCTAATTACTGCTAACTATCATGCTAGTTAACATTAGTAATTAAACCTAAACAGCTGATGGAAGTCCAAACTGTGTGCGACCTTATCCTGGCAATACGGTGATTTGTCAACTACGCGACAGTAAGTCGTGTGGTTGTGAAACAATCATTAGCCTATTTTTCCAAAAACGTCTGCTACAGAACCATTACGTGAGCTACAAGGTAACGGAGCCTTTTATACATTGTCGTGTTTCTTTAGAAATAAACAACATACAAATAGAGTCTTTAAACGCTTCAGATGTAAAGTTATTCACTGTCAAAGTGGCGTAAAAATTAATGGGAGTCAATGGGATGTGACTGCTTTGCAGCTTTAAAATGGCGCCATGGGAGCTACGCTTAGAAAGAGGAGAGGTTTACCCCCTTGGTAACATTGCTCTCTTACTAACTGTGCCGGAGGTAGAGTTACTCCTGTCATTCTTCCCATTCTTCCCCGCTCATGTATATGGTGAGAACATAACCAAGCTGTTCACTTAACCGGAGTAAGACCCAGTTACTGCTATGCATGTAAACGCACTGACTGTTAACCACGTTTTGAAGTCTATCGGACTACCTAGCACATTAAAAAGTGATGTTACTTGTTCCGGACCAAGCGACAGTGTGTGACGAGTTGGTAGTGACAATGTGTTGTTGTAGTTGAAGAATTACTTGTGCACTTTGTTTCCTGGCTAAGGTTTGGCCCTCTGTGTCTCTCAAAGTTCAGGAGTCCGACGCGCTGTAGTCTATATTGACGCTGTTAAATTAATGGGATAGTTCGGGTGCCGTATTTCATTCTAACCTCCAGTGGGTTTCTGAGGACTAAGATTACCTGGTCCTCAGGTCTCTGCAGGGTAAATCCAGACAGCTAGCTAGACTATCTGTCCAATCGGAGTTTTCCCTCGTACAACTAAATCAACTTTTTAACGAGCACATGTTCCACCAAAACAATATCCGAGGCTATTTAGCAGAGGCACCGTTGTTCCATCCGGCACCCAAGACGATTGTGATTGGTTCAAAGAAAAGGCAATGAACCAGAGCACGTTTTTCTCCCATCCCAGAATGCATTGTGGACTAGCCAGTCCCTCATCTGCAGCACTGTGGAGGAAGTTCTGGCAATGGTAGACTAGATGTGCTGAAGGCAGATATTCGGGATCCATCCAGCTGCTTGTTGTCATCCAGCAGCAGACAGAGACGCATCCAAACCCCCGGACACGGTGGCTGTTCACTTCACAAATCCTCCTCGAGCCACGTAACCAAATAAAAACAGCACTCCTGGCCTCCAATTATCCCTTCCTCCCTGAGTCCCTTTCCTTTTTCTTTCATTACAACTGAAGGAGTGTCTGTCTGCATGTGTGTGTGTGTGTGTGTGTGTGTGTGTGTGTGTGTGGGGTGGTTAAAAGAGGCGGGGGGATGTAGTGTAGTGCAGTGAAAGAAGAAAATGGACTTCTGTGTACTCGCTAGCAGCAACAGCTTTTTTAATCCTAGCCCCAAGCCGTACTGTGCACTGAAGCAAGCTATTACATGGCAACAATTAAGAGGCTGGAGCGCAGCACCTGGTCCTCCCCATTCGCCGGCCTTCAGTGGCAGCTGACTATACAGTTCCCCCCGCCAGGTGGTTCCACTTCAATCACATTAGCTAGTCACTATAGGGTTAATAAAGAACCCGCCCTCCACCCTCGCTGCTTTTCTTTTCTGCAGCGAATCTAAAGACGGAGCTTTTAAAAACTCGTTAAAATTAAGATCCTCTGCCGGCGCTGGATAATTAAAGCACAAGCAGTACGAGCTCCTTGGAATCCAGGGCTAATGTTTCAGGGAGGGGGGTGTCAATGAAGATAGAAGGGAGGGCGGGAGCGGGGGGTCCCTATCCGCTTAGTAGTCCATTTGTACAAAGAGCAAAGGATCATAATAGACCTTTTCATGGATAGACAAAACAGATGGAGCCCAATTGAAATGAGACAGGCAGACTGTACATATCTGCCCGGATACTGACGATGTGGAAGGATTCGCAAAAAAACAAGTGGCGAGCCAGAAGCAAACAAAAGCGTTATCACCCTAAAAACAGTTTGGAAACCAAAAAAAGGTTCATGAAAGGAGTTTGGGCCAAAGGTGTCAGGCTCACAATCAATAGTAATTTGTAAGAAAGCAGATGTATGCAGTGACATTTAATGCAACTCGGCCTCCTTTTAGTCAGATGGTAGCGGTGCGTTTCTCAACTTACCTCCTGTTGCTTTGTTGTTGTCGATTTTTCTTATTTTGGAAAGAAAAGTGTTAACCTTTATTCTTTTCAAGGAAAGATTCCTTTTGTCTGTGCACAAACAAATGGGAACACAAAAGTGAAGTTTATGAAATGGAAATTAATGGTGAGGCGTCAAAGAAACGTGTGTTTGGGCAGATCTTTTACCCTTAACACCCTAATCAACACCCTTTTAACCCTTTTTTTCCATTTCACTGCCCTTTCAGTAGCTACATGGTTGTTTAAAATCATCTTTATTCCACACTGTCTCAAAGTATCATATATATTTTTAAATATTCAAAACCACATCCTCCAGGATTTCTATATCTATATTTCTACCAATCAATCGAATGATAATATTTTTGATATCCTGTTTTGATATTCATTGACATAACTGGTTTCTCTGGAAACTTTTGGATTTCCAATAAAGTTTTGAACAAACTTTAACTGTGTTTAAAGGTCCAATGTGTAACGTATTTAGTTGTTCGTTATCAAATCGGTGTTGCAAACTTGTCCTTTTGCACGAATATGTACCACCACCATGACTTCCAAGTATTCTTATAGTATTATTTTTTGAATTATTTAAATTTTTATGTTTTTTATTTTTTTATTTTTATAAATTTCTGCAGGACTTGATAATTAGGTACCAGGAAGTACATCAAATGAAGGTGAAACACAACAACAAAGGTAAAACAACAATGGCTGCCAGATAGCTCAGTCGGTAGAGCGGCCATCCACACATAGAGGGTTACTCCTCGACGCAGCGGGATGGGATGCGACTCCGACCTGTGGCTCTTTGCTGAATGTCAACCCCCTCTCTCCCTTTTCATGTCTTCAGCTGTCCTGTCAAAGATAAATGCCCAAAAAACAAAAAATCCAAGTATTCCTTTTGGCTTGAAATTTTACATTTTCATTTGCATGAACTGAGGTAGACGCTACATATTCATGCGTCATCTTAAAATACGTTAGCCAGTGAGGGACGTACAGGACATACTGCTCCGCCTTTGACGTTTTCGCTGTCACATGATAAACTCACAGGTGCTGCTAACAGGTGTCGTCGCTTCCCGGCCCCGGCAGGTTAGAAGAAGGAAACATGGAGGACCACACGTATTGAAAATCCAAATTTCAGGAATAGGAGTCTTCTTCTTCACCCATATTGAAAAGAGCAAGAGACCGGCTTTCTGAAGCGTGCAGGGGAGCTGTAACACGTACTTGAAACTGGAATAACATTTTTAATTGTCTGTTATTCCATTTTGGTGGAATGAAATGTTTTATAAGAGGTGATTGGATTGCGGGGGAATCTTTTAACTAACTAACTAACTTTTAACTAACACTCATTCAGGTTACATACAATACAAATATTAAATTCCAACGT
Organism: Percina caprodes; assembly: GCA_013375575.1. Taxonomy (NCBI): domain Eukaryota; kingdom Metazoa; phylum Chordata; class Actinopteri; order Perciformes; family Percidae; genus Percina; species Percina caprodes. The sequence goes on along the minus strand of JABXJD010000084.1, from coordinate 2,240,771 downwards.
TATGAACAATATGAAGGACTAGTGACGAAATGTTGTGTTGAAATATAAGAAATTACTTGTAAAAGTGTCTAGATCTATATGAGTCTTTTGTTTGTTCCTTTTTCATCAACAGAATAGAAGCCCTCTTTACAAATCCTGATATACGGATCCAGTCCTTTTCCCTGGATGTAACTCCAGTGTATTTCATGTCTGTCTTCCTCAGAAGCATCACGGGACACATCAAAGCCCCGAGGCCGAGCTGGAGATGGAGGGACGGGGGAGGGAGGGAGGCAGGGAGGGAGGGTTATGAGGAGGAGGGAAGGAACGCAGGATGCCCGCACTTTAATCTTCTTTATTCGCTGATGTGAGGACAGACCGTCCCAAATTCCATTTATAAGAGAAATACTGATGCAAAGAGGCTGAGCGTGTCTTTATACCAGAGTGAACAAATTGGGATGCAAATGTGCCGCCTTTGAACTGTGTAAAGTGGCATAATGGGATGATCCATAAATTATTAATCAGTGTTGGTTAAGAGCTGAGCCCAGAGCATTTCTGACATTACCGCTGTACAAAAAAATACAACGAAGAGTATATTCTCTTCTGGTGCCAAGCTAAGAAACACAATGTTTCTCACTACTGTCGTTTTGTAATGATGTGAGTATTTATATTGCATTTAGTCTTGGAATGTGTTTTAACAACGTTTTGGTATCATGTGTTGTGTTATACAATTTTATAGAATAATTACCTTTAGGTCATCACATCATTTTTTAGAGAGAAAAAACACTCCCATAGGTTGTTTTTTTTAAAGCGGCAGTTAGGACTCATACTAGTGTTGATAGTGGCGGCACCCTCTACTGGCTGTAGTAATTATGACGGAAGCAAAGTGAGAAGTAAGGTAGTCTTGCGTTGCCAGACCTTCCTCCACACCGCTGCAGAGGAGGGTCTGGCTAGTCCACGCAGAATTCTAGGATGGGAGGAAAACATGCTGTATTTCTTTAAACCAATCACAATCGTCATGGTCTGCGCCATGCGCCAAATGGAGCCACGGTGCCACTGCAAAACAGCCTCGGGAAGGAGCTTCTTTTGGTGGAACATGTAAACTCAAAAGTTATTTGAGTCGTAAAACAGAAAACCCCCCTTTGGGCGCTTGGGTAGCTCACCTGGAGAAACGCGAGCCCATGTGGGGAGGCTTAGTCCTCAACGCAACAACCAGAAGTTCGGCTCCGACCTCCAGCCCTTTGCTGCATGCCGTTCCCCCTCTCTCTCCCCTTTTGAGTCAAGGCTGTCCTGTCGTAAATGAGGGCCTAGAACGCCCAAACAAATGATCTTTAAAAGATTGAACAGCTAGACTAGCTAGCTGTCTGGATTTACCCTGCAGAGATCTGAGGAGCAGGTAACCATAGTCCTCAGAAATCCACCAGAGGTTAGAACGTCAACACAAAGAATAGGAAGGGGACAAAAAGAGGGACATCCGGCAGAATTTCTTGCGGCATTGGAGCAGTCCTGGAAGTGGAACGGCGTCAATACTTCGACAAGATCAATTTTTGTGTAGGTTACGTGATGTGCAGGTATTCGCAGTATACCCACTAAAAAAGCTCCAGGAAATGCCCAATGACACACAACAACATCCATCCATTATATTTTTGATTCATTTTTAATTGTCATCTGTGTTTTCCTACTTCACATAGGCTGAATAAAAGTATTTTGACTGTAAATTGGTGCATAAAAGTGTATCTGAATACAGGAAATAAAGTCCTTGACACTCCAAACCGCCCTAAGCAGGACACCCAGACCTCCCACGATTATATGCCCCCAAAGGTCGTTTCTGGCCAATATATATATATATATATATATATATATATATATATATATATATATATATATATATATATATATATATATATATATATACTGTACAGAATACCCACTACAATACATTAGACTACACCACTGCCTGAAAGGTAATGGAAAAACTCTCCTGCGGTCGTATTAGAAGGTAGGACTAAACAATATGGTTGTAACGTTTGGAGAACCTGGTATTAGTTTAAAGTTTTCTCCCAACCAATCATCACGTTGCTGTGTAACTGCTGGCTGTGCAAACGAGCAACTGTTTGCTAACAAGGTTACACATTAATCAGATTAGAACGGCCTGACAGGTGGACCGAAAAGGAAAGATGTTTTTGAGTAAATCAAACCAGAACTGTAAAAGTACCAAGACAAAAACATGGATTTTGAAAAGTGGAAATCACATTGTGATCTATCTTTCCAGATTTTGTCAAGCGCCTATTACTTGAAAAAAATATATTTCTGAAACAAATTCTGGAAAATCAGTGCTAGAGTACAATCATTCACTCAAAAGTTGTGCATACGGTTTATAAGCACGCTGGTGGCAGTAACTCAGTCAGTAGGGAGTTGGGCGTGGCACCGGAGGGTTGCTGGTTCAAGTCCCCATATGGACCAAAGTATGGTGGTGGACTGGTAGCTGGAGAGGTGCCAGTTCAACTGCATGTATAGGTACTGAGCATGTGTGTGTAATTCAGGCCTTTGTGTAATGTGTGTAATAACAAAGTGAATACATTGTCATTTCCCCTAGCAGGATTAATAAAGTATACGTTATTATAAAATATACAACTCTCTTCCCTAAAGCAAATCAACAATAAAGAAAGATATATATCATTATTAGACTCACAATCACCTCATCAAACTGTCAGTTCACTCTTCTTCAAAGTGAAATTAAGACAAGATGCCTCGTTAAAATGGACTTTCCAGCTCGTTTGACCTGCTGAGTCCAAAGAAACATCTCCAGGTTTCTCTAATCTCCTTCTACCTGCCTTCGGACCCCACAGGGGCCTCTCACATTGTTTGGGAAGCTGGATTAGCGACGCTCCGAGTGACTCGGCATTATTGTGTTGCTTTGTGGAACGTTCCCAAACGCTGCCATTTCCACGGGGATCCACGCCACATGCTGTCCGGGCTAGCGCACAAGCTAAAGCATGCAGGAGAAGCCCAGTGTCGTGACTGATAGGCTGGCAGGCTGCTGGGCCTCGGGGCCAGAGCACACTGCAAGAAATTAGCCTGTGGATCTGGTTTTTATCATAAGAAGTGAACAAACAATAAGCTAATATTTTAACCATTTGACCAGAGACGATTCACATTGAAATGTAACACCAATTCATATATTCAGATGGCCTGAATGAGGAACAGCCTCTGTTTTAATAATGTATTATTGTTGTCTTTTCCAAATAGAGCCTCATGGGGAATGCAGACCTCATTCTGTGGAAACATTCTCCTCTGAAAATTACATTTATATAATACAGTTGCAGTGTGTATATATTTTTTATTGTAATATGTTCACTGGCATTTTTGGGGGGAATTGAGTCCTGCATGTGTGCACCTGAAGAGTATTGTGTTCACAGGTGAAGAGAACTGTGGTCTATATCGACAACCTTTCATTTCCTGGATTGTTCAGGTTCTGCTGGATGACACACATTTTTGGCTGGAAATTTGTTACCTTCCTCTTTCTTTGTGTTGTACTTTTAAACTCGGGTGGATGTCTGAGGACTAAGGTTAACTGGTCCTGAGATCTCTGCAGGGTAAATCCAGACAGCTAGCTAGACTAAACTCCGATTGGACAGCCTCTGAACGTACACGTTCCACCAAAACAAGATCATTCTCCGGGCTATTTTGCAGCGTCACCATGGCTCTGTCCGGTGCTTAGCGTCGCCCAAGGTGATTGTGATTGGTTTAAAGAAATGCCCATAAACCAGAGCCCGTTTTTCTCCCACCCCAGAATGCTGTGTGGACTAGGAGGATCTGGCAATGGGAGACTAAGAGAACTGCAATGCGAAGCGAAAGGGTTCATTCCAGAGGGGTCTGAGTGTCTTTGGAGGGTTCACGTATGCACAAATAATGCTTACTAATAGGCCTCTTTTTGAGGGCTGAAACCATGTGAAAACGCCCATATTCACTAGGCCCGTTATTTTTATTTTTATGCAGCCCAGCAGCTTTTGCATAAACCTCCAAACTGCACAATTATACATACTCCTTATCTTTTGATTGCATATATAATACACATGTACATATTTCTTCTCTTTTATATTATAATTGTTTATTATACTTATACTTGTTGTGTCCTTATTGCCTTGCGAGTCGGAGAGAATGCATTTTCAGTTGCTCTGTATGTCTGGCACATATTGCAGAACTGACAATGAAGCTGACTTGACTTGATTACATGTCAAGAAACCAAATTCAAGGAAACATGCTCGTTTTTTTTTAGCTTTCTTGTGATTACATGAAAAAAAAAAAAACTAGCTGAAGACATTATTTTTTAGCTCACTTGTGTGTACTGACATTCTTTGCAGCGTGTGTGTGGTGGCCAGACTCGGAGCAGCTGGTCAGTTAGCAGGCCACATCAGCGTCAGGCCGCCTCACTGATAATGGGATTAGCTTAAGCCAGGCAGCAGGGAAAGCAGAGAGGGGAGACGGAGGAGGAGGGGAAGCAGGGGATGAGTGGGCAGAGGGTGGAGGGGTGGGGGGAACAAAACACACACACAAAACTAAACCCCAAATCCCATAACTGTACTATCTATCTATCTATCTATCTATCTATCTATCTATCTATCTATCTATCTATTTGTGTGTCTGTCAGGCATGTTTGCGTCCTCATATTTAAACACTTCTTTAAAGTTGGACACAGTCCCAGTTTGGTTTAAGGTTAGGTTTAACCACCAAAACTACTTAGTTAACTTTAGAAAAAGATGGGATGGGATGGGTGAAAATCAGATGTTACTTCACTTCGGGATGCGCATGTGATGCAGAACATGTTGTCAAAAGAACTTGCTATTTTCTTTTATTTTGAAAGAGGACATGAAGCCCGGTCTCATGTGTTGGTTGCCAACCTGGCTTGATATGCAACTTGACGCTCTTATACTTATACTCATCCCGTACTTCCTGCTTTGCTCCTGTCATAATGACTACGGCCACCAGAGGGTGCCGCTGGTATAAACGGGAATATAAGTCGCAAATGTTGCTCGAACAAACGACCTACGGCAACGTTCTTCGGGGGACGACAGTCTCATCTATCCATCCATCCATTTTATTTTCTGCCGGTTATCGGTTGTTGGAGCAGCAGCCTAATTAATAATATTAAAATTATTATTATTAAAATGAATACAATTATTTTGACTAAAATATTCCAGACGTCCCGCTTCTCAACAACATTTTCCGGTTCTTCCTGAAGAACCCTGAGGCATTCCCAAGGCCAGATGAAATATATAACCAACCTCTAGAGCATGTTCTGGGTCCATGAAATAAAGCTCTATACAACTAGCAGTTATAAAAATAAAAATAAAACATACTGGGGCACTCTCCTTTACTGCATGTCATTCTTTATCTCCCTCTGTTTCCTGTCATCTCACAGTCCAACAAAGGTATTCAATGAAGCAAAAACACCTGAACATGACCTTTTCTCTGTCAGCTGAAGCATATGCAAACTATTGGGGTGGATATTTTTTGCAGTGCGCGCTCCCCCCCTTCAGTTCACCTGCAGTGGAGGTTGGTTGAACCACACTGGGCTCTAATAGGTTCACAGCAGCTCTATTATCATAGCCAATCTCACTTGCTTGCAGCCTCATCTTGAGCTGCGCCGACCACAGGCTTTAATGGCTGAAGTCTTTGCCGAGGGGAGCTAATAGTGGCATTGATACCAACAGCAATTTCGGTGTGATGAGAAAGCCCTAAAGTCGACATATTACTTCCTCTGAACCACCACCAGCAGCAGAAGCACTACCACATAATTTCACCCTAAAAGCCCCCAGCACTCCCGCTGAGGGCTGGAGAGGATTGTCGGGGATTGATCTGTGAGAGTAGATGGATGTGTGAAAGCCTACAGAGTCGCCTATTGATTTCAGACGGCGAGGAGGATGAATCCATGATAACAAAAGGTCACTGCTCCTTAATCCTGGTCTTTAATCAGAGCAGAGATCCGTCCAGCAGCCCTTTTCAAACGGAGCTGAAGCCACCTGGAATTTCAAAATAAGGGGCGTTTCAGAGAGCAATAGATTCACAAAAATCTGTCTTGGGGATGTTGGAGAAATAACTGCACTCTCAAAAAGACAAAATGTGATATCAAATTGCTGAAAGGAAGAAAAGTGTTTTCAAAAACAAGTAAGAAGTTATGTTTTCAAGCTTTCAGACTAACAGTGATGAACCCATGTGGGATCAAAAGCTTGAAGGAATTAAAGAATCTATAAGCTGCTTTTGACGTTTTTTTTAAATTAATTATTTATTAATTTTTTAACCTAAATTTAACCAGGTAGGGCGTTGAGAACAGGTTCTCATTTGCAACGGAGACCTGGCCAAGAAAAGCATAAGCGTGTAGGACAACATACAGTTTCACAATCAATACAATACAAGAATACAGAATACAATAGGCTACATGAAGTGCAGATTAAGTCGGCATTACACAGCCACCGCAAAAAGAGGTGGAAGTAAGTTGATGGGTATGCGATAGTGACATGGTAATAACACAGTATACATGAATAGGCAGTCTATAACACTGCTGAGATGGAGCAAAGAGTTAAATATACATTTAGTGCAAGTTGTGGTATAGTGAGTGAAGTAGAGCAGTAATAACGCAGTCTGAATGACATGAATAGACAGTCTATAAAAATGCTGAATGTAGTAAAGAGTGTCACTAGTGCCAATAGTGGTCTAGGTAGTGAGGTAGATCAGTATTAACACTATATGCATGGGTAGACTATATACATGCTGTGATGTAATAAAGAGTCAGTATACATAGATTGTGGTCCAGATAGCAATGTAGAACAGTTCTTCCAAAATGTTGCAGTCTTTCGAAGATGGCCTCTTCCCCAAAATGTCTTCTCCTCCACCCTTCAAATGTCCACACTTTTCGGAAGAAGTTCCCACTTTTCACTGTCCAACAACCTCTTCACCGACTAAAAATGTCGTCATGTCCAAAAATGTCGTCTCTTTCCAGTAAAGCTTCATCATCAATGCCCTTCAATGTCCTCACCTTACAAACAGTCCCCAAAATTCCAAAACAAATTCCCACTTTTCTAAAATATCTTCGGTGTCCAAACGTGTCCCCACTTCACTGAACTTTTTATTTCAACAAGCTTCAGTGTCCTACTTTACCACCATAAATGTCTTCACTGTCCAAAATATTTTCACCTTTTAAAATGTTTTCTCTTTCCAATAAACCACTTTATTTCATACAAAGCCCCTCAGTGTCCTCACTCTTAACATTGTTCCTCAATACAAACATGTTTACGTTTTCCAAAAATGTTCTCGCACACAAAATTTATACACACACTGCTGCCCGCTACTCCTAATGACTTCACACACACACACACACACACACACACACACACACACCTAACACCCACAGGCACACACCCACACACATTTCCCAACAGGCACCTGACATGTGCAGCTGCCTGTGGCTTTGACATGTTCATACATGTCATTCCAACATGCTGCAGAGTATCTCGGACAAAACATCCTAACAACACACACACACACACACACACACACACACACACACACACACACAGCATATGGAATCATCTTAGCCTAATCTTCACCAGGACAAACTGAAATATTCTGTCCTGCTGTCTGTTATTGTCTGTGACTTCTAGTATTGTCTCAAGAGACGGCGATCTCTCTTGACAGCACAGCAGCGGTCGATAATGTGACATTAAAATGAATGAATTGTTTCTTTTAATTAGATCATTTAAATTACATTCCACACCGTCATAAAAAGTCAACGAGTGAAGACGAACTGTGCCAATACAAGTTGAATTAAGGAGAAGCAGCAGGGGGACAAACTCTGGATGAAACACTAATGAGCTTGTTGAATACACTCCAACCTAATTAAGGACTGTGTGTGTGTGTGTGTGTGTGTGTGTGTGTGTGTGTGTTTGGCATATTTGGGGTTTGTTCGTTGTGTTTTGGAGGGAAAGCAATGGCCTTCAGGCTTCACAAGTGTTCAGATTCTATATTTTCAACATTTATTTTAGATCACCATATTTAGCATTAAGAAAACTATGAATGAGTGAGTACAAAACTAGTGTTGTCAACACTAGTTGACTTTGACACTAGTTGTTTCAAGACCTCGCAAGACTTTGTTTCTGAGATAGAAACAGGTCTGGAATAAAGTCCATGTTCTCCTGAGGTGTCCGTCTGAAAAATGCCATGTTAAAGTCAGAATGTTCTGGAAATATGTGGCCTGTGATAAATAGGTCCAATATTTACTTTGGTGACTATGGGGCGAAAGAATCGCTCATAATCTGTGTTCGCAATCACTTCTTCCATTGGAGAATACACTGAGAACCTGCCGCTAGTGTTCTGAAGAGGCGTGGGGGTGGAGAAACCCATGTGACACCGATACAGGAAATGACTCTGAGCTGGGGCGTCTCTAAGGATGTAAGCGAGCATCCGGAAAGCGTATCTCTATGGGGAGATTCAGACGCTAACAAGCCATCACTTTCCGCTTGCATTCTATTGACTCTCATTCATTTTCAGATGTAAATAACTTTACATCTGAAGCGTTTAAAGTGCCCAATATTATGCTCATGTTAAAAAAAAAAACACCATATTTTTGTTGTACTGCACATTGCTACAGTTGCTCCTTTTCACCCTGTGTGTTCAGGTTTCTGTTTAGCTCCAGAGTGAGACATCTCACTAGTTTTAGCTACAGAGTGAGACTTCTCACTAGTTTTAGCTCCAGAGTGAGACAATATCTCTAGTTTTAGCTCCAGAGTGAGACATCTCACTAGTTTTAGCTCCAGAGTGTGACTTTCACTTCTATACTATCTTTGTTGGGAGCTGCACATGCTCAGTAGCGCGGGCAGATCACATCAGCTGATAACTCTTTCTCCAGCTTTGGTCAGTACAAGGCAGGATCAGCTGGGAGACTTCTTCTAGACGAGGGGCACCTGCAGAACAGGGACAGGAAGTAGAACAGGGACAGGAAGTAGAACAGGGACAGGAAGTAGTTCTTTTGGAGATTATGGTCAACTAGTGTGTGTTGTTGAAGTGTTTTGCCAGCATGTGCTACGGCTTTTTAGACTGAAGGCAGAGGACATTCAGAAACCACATCTCACTCAAAACAGCATGGATATTTGTTTTTCCAAATTTGTATGTGTGGAAGCACCAGAGACACAAACAGTGATTTCATAACATGGGCACTTTAAAGACTCTATTTTTCCAGTGTTTATTTCTAAAGAAACATGACAACATATAAAAGGCTCCATTACCTTCTATCTCACATTATGGCTCCATAGCAGATGTTTTTATAAGACGATTGTGTCATGTGCATGTGACTTTCTGTCACACAGTAGTGAAATTACCGTATAGTCAGGAGAAGCTCGCAGGCAGTCGGGGAGACGTGGAGGCATACGGTCAAGGGAGAAGCCCATAGAGAGTCCATGGAAGCATTGGAACATATTTCAGCAACATTTTGATGGTATGTGGCAAGTGAACATTTATCCAGAAAACAGATTAAACAGATTTCTCTTGGCACAGCTACCAGAAGACTTACAACTTTCAGACAGGGTTACAAGGTAATGGAGCCTTTTATACATTGTTGTGTTTCTTTAGAAATAAACAATAGACAAATAGAGTCTTTAAACGCTTCAGATGTAAAGTTATTCACTGTCAAAGTGGCAAAAAAATGAATGGCAGTCAATGGGAGGCTAACGGCGGGTGAGTGCTTCGTAGCATTAAAATGGCGCCATGGGAGCTACGCTTAGAGAGGAGAGGCTGACCCCCTTGTTCTAACTCCACCCCTCCATGTTTGTTTTCATTTTGAAACTTGTATCAGACTATTTATCAGAATTTATCAGACTTTGCGCCAGTGGTAGATTCATAGATGGAAACAGATCTCAAACAAAGTTGATTTTCTCCTCATGTGTCTGTCTAAGAAAATTACGTGAACATGCTGATATTTGTTGACGTGTTCATTTTTCTGATGAGTGTTGTTTTTATTGGTTATTTAATGCTATAAAAAACATCTCAAACATCATGATTGACAACTTCAATCAACTCGCGATTGGTCGGGTACATGCATGGGCGGGACTTTGATACCGCGGCTCCACCATCTGATTGCAACTGCGCAGACTCTGGTTCCAAAATTACAAGATGGCTTCACTTTTGAACAGTAGGGGGTAGACTTGTCGTCTATCTTTCTTCCAGAACTTTAAACAGCATCTCACGGCCTTCATCATCAGCACACAGAACGGGTGACATCAGCACACAGATCACAGTCCTCGTTATGCAGATGGAGACATAATGAACTGAGTCGCAGATTCGTCCCTCCATTAGCTGGCTGGACCGAAAGGGCTGCAGCAGGGGCTGCTGGGAGTTTGACAGCTCTGGAGTGATGGTCATGGCTGAGGCAGCAGGGGCTGCTGGGAGCTGCTGGTGCCGTGGAACGATGCCTGAGCCGCCAGCAGCGCTCCTCCACTTCTTCAGCTTCTTCTTCTGCATCGGACACAAGCTGGACCTCCCCCCCCCACACACACACACACACACACACACACATTCACACACACGCTCTGCCAGCCGTGCCTTTGTCTGGCGTGTCCACATACATCTGTCATGCATGGCAGCGTTGGCACTGACAGTCTGCTATTGTTGCCCTGTTTACATCCCACCACCCCCACCCCTTCAGCAGGAGACGCAGACACAGTTTGGGGTAATTTCTGTTCTTAATTAGTTCACACACACACACACACACACACACACACACACACACACACATACACACACACATATACACACACACACAATCGCCAAAAATACTGATTAAATGCCCTGTTAAAGGGAAGCTTCACCAAAAACAATGTGTGTGTTTTCCAAAATGTCATTGTTCATTTCTGAATTGATGCAAATGGTAGGTTTATCTGTTAATTCTTTATTTAATAATAATAATAATAATTAGGACACCTTACAAAACATTTACAAAACCATTAAAACAAGCACAACAATTTCATCACCAAGTAGTAAAATAAAGCTGTTCAACTACTTCAAAACATTTATACAGCACAGTTATGATGATTATTGTTTGGAAACAAACTGGTGTTTCTGTGATTATTGAGGAAAACAAAGCAGCAGTTTAAAATGGCAGAAAAAGAAGAGAACAACGCAGGTCTCAAAGCTTTAAGAATCTGAAAGTGGCTCCTGTTCCTGCTCAGTAAACCCTGTTGCTGTGAGCTGTTGTCATGGATGCTGTAACCTGATAGTAATCAGGGCTTCGCAGGGGGAATACTACATGCGAGAGCCTGTACTTGAAATAATCGCCGGAGCGTGGCCTCGCTGGCTCCCAGGAGCCCCGCCGCACCGCCACAGCCCTGATTTAATCTGCTCATTAATACATACAGAAAAATACATCAGCAGATCTGGGATGTATCCGTGTGGCTGCGTGATTTGCATTCCTGCCTCTTGGAAAAATACACGGTTCACCTGTTTCATTTAAAAAAAAATCACAGCAACTTTTGGTGTCAGAATGAAAGCAAGAGAGACTTTTTTTTTTAAATCGTTAAATATTCATGGTGAAAGCATTTGGATCGTTGCCCCTTTGTTTTGTTTTTAAACTGCAGCGGGGGAATCTTTTCAGTGCTCGTGCTTCTTTTTGTTGAAAATCTCTGATTTGAGACATTTACAAGCCTCACAAGCTGTGACCTCTGACCTCACTACACGTAGTGTATGTTGGATGCGTTATTATGGATCCCACGTAACTTCTAGGCAAGTCCCGCCCCTACGAAGCAGCTCGGTGGTTGGGCATTGACCTCGAGTGGTTGAGGTTTAAGATAAGATTGTTCTCCCCTCCCTTACTTCCTACGCCGCCAGCTGCATTCCTATACAGCGGTAAACAACGTAGTGAATACAGCAAAATGAAACGTGGAATGCTTACGAACTACAGTGCTAAGCTTTCCGTAGCTTTTTGTTTTTATTTAGCATTTCACTTCCAGCACAGACAGGAAGCATTTGAGTGTTCTTCATAATCTGTGTGATATTCACCCAGAAAGGCATTGAATATGTTTGGCAGATGTTTTACTTAAGAACATAAGCCATGCTTTAACATGCTGTATGTTCTCTATGTGCTGCAGCGACAGAATGCTGTAGGAAAAAATGCATCCTTTTGTCCAATGAATTGGTAAAAATCTGTCAGCAATGTTTGACTTCTGAATTGCTGTGTAAGAACTTTTGAAGTGAATGGCAGAATTGAAGTTTGCTTTGTTTAATTTGACACTGAACACAATGCTTAATTGTTGATTGACTCCTAGATTTTCAAATGTTTCAGATAAATTGTGTTTGATTGCAAAACAATACCTTTCTGCTTCAAAATGTTTTTTTTTTTAAAGTTTGACACAATAACGACCAAATGTCAGACTGTTCATAATTTACTCATGTTATGTCGTGTTAACTCTGTTCATGTGTAGTGAAGTTGTGAGACAGTTTAATGCAATGTATGATCTCTAGAATGAACGCTAGATGGGAGAAATTCTTACACATTTTTTGGCCTGAGGCTTTTTTATACTTTGGACTGAAAAGTAATCTTAATGCACCAGCATGAATGATTTTATAGACCAGGGGTCTCCAACGGGTTTTAAGCCTAGGACCCCTTAACTGAAAGAGAGATGGAGCAGGGACCCCCTACTACGTATATTGTATATATTGAAGTTGTGTAATAAACTGGGCCCACAATAACGTGTAGGGTGGTCTAAAGCCTTTATACCTTTTTGTATTGACTATTCAGACAACTGACATCTGATCAGTGCTAAAACGTCTAAATGAGGATCTTGGTGATAAAGAGATATTTCTGCTTTTTCTTCTAATAAAGTTTCAAGTTCAAGGTTTTCAGTTTCACTGTCAGATGTTGATTTCATGCAAGTAAAAGGAACAGCATCCAACACTGTTTAACACATAAAATATAGTTCTATTGCAGTTCAGTCCGTCCTTCCAAAATTTCTTCTTTTACCTTTTACTACATTAAAGCTCTAGTGCGTAACTTTTTGATATTAATAAACGTCCGTTACATTCAAGCCATTGCCAAATGAGTTACTATAAAGTTAATTAAGACTATCAGCTCCACACAACTCTCTCTGGATTTCTCAGTATGTTCAGAAGATTGATTTTTACTGCGCAGAGACTCAAGTGAAGATAATCACCTCGTCTGAAGAGTTCATCATAGTTTTTTTAATCCCCCGTGTCCTCCATGGCTACTAGCAACCACAAGTTTCTCTATAGAGCCCCCTCTACAGCTTTGGAATAGATATTTGGCAACTCCGATGTTTACTTGTGTCTGACTCCTCACTCGGTCAGTCTGCCGTTTCCTCTTTCTCTGTACCTCCAACAATGCTTTCCTAGCTTTCTGCTTCTTATTTGCCGGCTCAGCCATGACAATAGAGTGAAAAACCTTGTTAGCCTGTTCCTGAGTGGGCGAAGGTGTTCAGTGTTGTGAAGCAATTTGTTACATCACAAGACCTGATATCACGCGTCACTTAGAATATTAATCTGAGCCTGTCAGTGGCAAAACGAGCACTTTTGTGAAGGTAAATACAAGCTGGACAGTTGTCTTATTAACTTACATTGTAGCTTGTTTCGCCGCTGCCGACTGCAGCGATCTCTCTTAATACTGGACCGATGTCAAAGATTGTTGTTCCCATCAGTCACTTAGACACAGGAACATAGGGTCCAGGTTGAAATAAACAGTAGTAACTCTTTAAAGAGTGTGACTGCTGCTGGAATAAAGGACCTGCGGTAGCGCTCCTTGTTGCACTGAGGGTGCAACAGTCTGCTGCTGAAGGAGCTGCTCAGGTCAGGGAACTCCCAGTCTCATGCAAACCTCCCTTTGTGCAGCTATGTTGGAAAGGCTGAGTGATGTCAGTCTGTTACAAGTGGATCCGTTTCCCAAACCACAGCGCCATCTAGAGTTAAGAACAGGGACGGTCATCACAGAGTGTGTGGATCCTCTGAGGTTACATATTCAAATATTCTAACATAACATTGTTTTGGTTGTTTTATGGTTTTATGGTTGACTATATATTAATTGCACTGATACTTTTAATATATTTTATTTCCAGAAGTGAAGTCAGAGGCTCCATAACTAAAAAATAAAGAAATAAAAGAATTATTTATCTATACTGTGATGAAGTAATCGTTTTCTTTCTTTTTTCATGGACCACAGGAAGAATAGCTGTTGCCCTAACAACAACAGCCAATATTAATCAAAATAAATAGAACAATATAGAAACCAAATGCCAGTGTTAATTATCAAGTTATATTTAATGAAACAATGATCTTTTTTATCATATGTTTTAATCGTTATTTATTGAACTGTTCATGTGTATTTTTTGTACAGCCTATTTTATCTCAGTGCACAATGATTTAAATGTAACTTCACAACGTCCACAAAACCAGGTTGAATAGTTCTGGTTGTAGAGCTCTCATCATCATCCCCATACCTCTGTTGGGAAGGTTTTACCTTGCAACACAGGGGATAAAACCTGTTGCTTTGTATTTTTCACTTTAAGTTAACGTTCTAATGATTATAGCAAGGTCTTTTTCTTTTAAAAAACTCCCTTTGTGGCCAGGTTGGCTCTTCGGCATAGCGGGTGGGGGTTTAGCTCCAACCTGCGGCCCTTTGCTGCATGTCATTCCCCCTCTCTCTCCCCTTTCATGTCTTCCTCTGTCCTGTGCAGAGGAAATGCCCCAAAAGATAGTATTTAAAAAAAACTCCCTTGTTTGTATACAATTGTATTTATAATTTTCCATTCAATACAGCACAAAACAGGATCCCCCCCCCTCACACACACACACACACACACACACACACACACACACACACACACACACATTTGCAGAAACAAAATTGAAAATATAATATATACAAACCAGAATTCTATACTATACTACTCACTTATACTAGCCTACATCATGGTGATCACCTCAGAAAATCTGTGGCTTCAAGAGTTTATATGTACACATATTTAATGAGATATTGCCTCATTCACATATTTTATTTTTAAGACAAAGTATAATACAAAAAGTATTTATCTAAATATGAACATTAAACTGGTAGAAATGTATGAGGATATCTATAAAGGGGGGGGGGAGTCCCATTGTACTGTAGTGTGATAATAGTGTCAACTATTGTGGTCATTTTCAGGACTTTTGTCCCAAGTAGAGATCTTGGCACACATCCCACGTTGTTCTATGGGGTCATATACTGTACGCCTATAATAGTTGAGATATTCTCTGCTAAATGAAGCACATCCATACTGCAGGTGGCAGTAAAAGACCAGAAAAGATCTCTGCAGGAAGTTAGCTGGTCACTGAGCATGCTCAGTTCCACCGTGTGTGTGTGTGTGTGTGTGTGTGTGTGTGTGTGTGTGTGTGTGTGTGTGTGTGTGTGTGTGTGTGTGTGTGTGTGTGTGTGTGCCTGTAAATGTTTAACTCAAGTGTTTGTGCTGTGCTCAGAGTCTAGTCCTCGAGGAGCCTCAGACTCGTTCACAATGGTGAGTTTTCACTTTTTTAACTTTTCTAACATCTGAACTGAATCCAAAGCAGATAAACAGAAAACACTGTGTCAGAGTTCCAACTTGTTGAAATACACTCAGGCACGAATGTTTTCCCTGTGACATCCAGACATGGAAAATATATAAAGGTAAATATATATATATTGCATCAAGTGCTCTTTGCTGGAGCCTCATGCTGTCAGAGGAAGCCATGTGTTGATGGATTAAAGCCAACTGCAGCAGAGGAAACACTCCTGGATGTTTTAAGACCTTATTATCAGTATTAGACTTACCCAGAGCTATAGCACTTAAAAAAAAGAAGAAAAATAAAGAAAAATACTGTAAATGGTCTCCTGATCTATCCACCTGCAATTCTGCAGAATAAGAGTCCTAAATGAATGAATTCCACCTTGTTCAGTTAGCATTTACTGCAGAATCATTCATAAAATAACAATTTAATTGAGGTCGAGCCTCTTATCCTGAGTTTCAGAGGGGTTCCAGTTCAACCCTGAAACTGCATGTGTCTAAAGTACAAAGTAAAAAAGTGATGTTTGCTCTATATAAACCTGCAGATCAGTGATCTCTTCCCCGGGGTGACATAGATCACTATGGTGTAATTAGCTGAAAACTGTTCACTCATTGATCCAGTGTGTAAAGATCTATACCTGGAACTCACACACACACACACACACACACACACACACACACACACACACACACACACACACACACACACCTATTTCAAATTGCACACATTTTGTATTAAAGTATTTAGATCCTAGAAGTACTAATACTTGAAATTACTCTGTTACACGTAAACGCAACAATTATTTTACATAATTAACAAAGAACCAAAAAAAATCTAAAAGAAGAACAAACACGTTAAAGGTAAAAACTAAAATGGAATACAGTAAATGGCAACAGGGGGAAAACAAATCTAAAATAAAGAGAGTGCATGTAAAGAAAAAGAAACAAATGAAACCATGTTTTTTCTGCCAGAGTTCAGCAGCGGGAGGCTCATCTCTGCAGGTCCACGCGGTCCGGTTGGGCCCAGGTCAGGAGCTGCTGGGATCTCTGCAGGCGTTGGTGGAGGAGAGGCGCCTCCGAGCGCCATTCATCATCACCTGCGTGGGCAGCGTCACCAAGGCAACGCTCCGGCTGGCCAACGCCACGGCCACAAATACAAATGAGGTACCTGAAGGCAGCACGAAGGCCCGAGTTTTACCGTCTGGAGACTTTATCTAGGTTGTCATTTTTATCGTCGTTTAGCACCTTTTTAAAATCACCACATATTAGATAAGACATTATTACACGTGTACAAGGATAGTGAGAGTTTAAAAGAAAAGAAATATATACATTCTATTTATATTTTGTTTTTTAGCTCATAATAATATATAATGACATAAAGATATGCTGCACCACTTGTTTCTCTCTATGCATATAAAAGATAGATATATATATATATATATATATATATACACCAATGCTGTCAAACGATTAAAATCATCAATGTCATAGTTAACTTGCAATTAATCACACATTTTTATCTATTCTAAATGTCCCTTGATTTCTTTTTGTCCCATTATTTTTCTCATTTTAATGCTCTTATCAACATGGAAAACGTGGATCAGAATGGTTTTTTTTCATTGAGAACAACATCGACATACAGCCTACTGCAGTATTTTCACACTAACATCCTCACTTGGAGCAAATAATCTCTCACACAATGTAACACTGTCCATCAATAAAAGGGTGAAAAAATACTTTGGGGTGGGGGGTGGGGGGAGGGGGGGTGGATCAGCTGTGCTCTTGGCCATCAGGTGGTATTTCAGACTGGACGTGCTGCGATGATAGCTCAGTTCACAACGACAAAACCCACAGATCACTTTGGTCTGGTCAATGGTTCCAACTTTTAAAAAGTAAACTTTCCATTCAGATTCTTATTGGCGTCCATTTTGGCGTCTCGCGCTTGCCCTCCATCTGTGCCCCCCTTCTAGCCCGGCCCCTGGATGCAGTGCATGGAAAAGATGGTGACACAGTGACAGAGTTTGCGTCAGGGTCATCAAATCTATAACCACAGGTCCAATATACCGGCCAAGAAGTGCAACTGTATGAAGTCAATAATGTCTAAAACCTCTAGACTTTCTGATTATTATTTTCAAATTGTATTTAAATTATAAATTATTTAACTTCAACTGAGGAGAGAAACAGAAACAGACCTTTATTTGAGATAGTTTTAGACATTAATTCTATGATTTCACCCTTTTGTTCTGATTCCAAGCTCGCCAAATGCCAGTAGTAATGGTAGGCTATAAATAAAGTGAAGTAACTATAAATAAACCAGGGTTGTTTTTACAGAGTAATCCTCCATGTTTCATGCTTCTGGACTTTCCCCTCCCTCAGGTGATCAAGCTCAGCGGGCGGTTCGAGATCGTCTCCTTGGTGGGCACTCTGAACCGGGACGCCCACGTCCACATCTGCCTATCGGACGCCGAGGGCAAGACGGTCGGAGGTCACGTGTTGGGAGACCTGGAGGTGTTCACCACGGCCGAGGTGGTCGTCGGCGAGGCGGTCGGCCTGCACTTTGACAGAGACATGGACGAGCGGACGGGCTTCCCCGAGCTCGTGGTTCAACCACGAAAATCTGACATGAAAGAGTAAAAACAGGTTTACCAGATACAGTTGTGGTCTTTTTATTCTGAAAACAATTACATTACCCATTGGTAACTCAGCTCATGCATGACTTAATGCATGGACAATATGTTAGTTAATGCATCAATTAAGGTATTTGAATCATCAGGACGTCTGACAGTCCGTGAAGTACTACATGAATGAATTCATGCTTTTGCATGCATGAATTCATGATAACTCATATTCTAAAGTGTTACCATTATATTTTAAACAATGTGTAGAGTATCCACTGTAACTTTATTAGTACTGCGTTACAGATTACAAACAGAAGTACTCTCCTACAATCAGTTCATTTCAAATGTTACCTCCATAACAGTGCCAAACTATTATATTCAAACTGCAATCAAAAGTTAAAAGTAGCCTACTTTTTACACATTCTCTCTCTCTCTTTCTTTGTCCACATTGAACATTGCACCAAACTGCTGAAAACATACATGTAGATGTTGCATGTTTTGGCTGTGCAGAAAGACTTGATTAAAACATGTAGTGTGCGTAAACATCCAAGATGAATAAAATCGTACAGCGTCTGGCCAGCTTTAAGAACATCTTCAGGGGATGCAGCTTGTCTTGAGCCCCAGCAGCCAATAGGAGCGGCTCTGCAGGGGTCGCAGCTTTCTGCTAATGGATGTTAAACTGAGCCACGGTCTTTCAGAGCCTCTGACCCCACCTCCACCACCCCCGGTTGGGACAAAACAAAGCGAGAACCCTCTGAGGATTAGCCATGACCTCGGCTTGGCCGCTGCCGCGAAGAAAGGAAAGGCTCCGTTTGCCGCGTGGCAGGCGGTTGGGTCGGAGGGAGGGGAGAGGGGAGTGGAAACAGCCTTTTGATGGAATCCAAACGGCATGGGGTACTTTACATAAAATCATCTCTCAATGCAAATCAAACCAGCTATTAGGCTAACTGAAATAAAACCATGCCAGTCTCTAGGTATGGTGAGAGGTATGTGATGATGTGTTAATTCCAAAGGCCAAGGGAACTTTATCAGGATGCATAGTATCCTGATCCATGAAATAACTGGCCTTTAATAATAAAACTCTGCCTGCCTCTATGGGAATTTAACATAGGGGTGTTATTTATGCCCCCTGTATATTAAAGAAGAACATTTATATATTTACAATACATTATTTACTTTTTCACAAAGAAAATTGGTGTCCTTAAAGGTTGGATTTGTCCTATTTTTTTAATTAAGGCATTAAGATCAATTTCCAAAATAATCTTCTTTTTAGTCAACTTTAGCATGGGTATGTAAACTTATGTGCACAACTGTATGCGCATAAAAATGTGATAAGACAACTTAAAAAAAAAAAAAAACTAAGAAAAATAAAAGAATTAAACTTTCTAAATGCTGATGGAATATGTATCTGCAGAGAGTCTGCAAGTTAGTAAAGCAGGTGTTTAAAGTGTGTGATTTGTTATCAATTAATAAAGTAATGCCCAAACCACCCATACGGTCCCGGTCAGGATGGAAAACTCTCCTCCAGGACAACACTTCGTAGGTCTTTGCCGTGTTTGTGCGCGGCAGTGGGGCGGCCGGCCTGCAGCCACATTAAAGCCGAGCTACAAAGCGTCCCAGCTGCAGCTTTGTGCTTTTGTTTGTGTGTGGAAGCAGCATGGTGGCCGAAAAGCGTTGGTGGTCTGCCCCAGTACCCCCTGGGAGGCAGTTTTACGCATCCAACTAAAGCAGCTCAGTTCTTGTTGGCTGACAAATTGGGCGGCGACGCCGCAGCGTAAAGCGTATGTTCTCAATTTGAAATATAAAGCGTTTGATCTAAAGATCATTCTCAATTATTTTTCTCCTTCTTTAAATGGCGTCTTCCTGTGACAGATGGTAAAACATTAACAGGCAGGCTTGTTTTCCCCTGTACTTATGAACAATAAAATAAGATAGCCTCTTTTGAAACGTCGAAAAACAAGTGTCCTATTCTTTGACAGCAACGCTGGCAGTTTTTTGCCTTCTGTGATGCAGCAATTAGATTTTACTGAGAGTCCCTAGCTCGACAACAACTTGACTTTCATGCCCCCACTTTCGCCCATTCGATGCTGTGATTGGTCAGCTTTGTGTGAAGGTGAGAAAATAAAGCTGGTTTGAACTTCTCGCTCCCACTCGTCATTCTTTACACCAGTGGTTTCCAACCTTTTTTTATGATACCCCCACCACTGTCAGATGAACGCACCCCTTCATCATTTCACAATGTATGTTCCAAATGTAGCCTAACAACATTTAGTATATAAAAGTGGATATTGTAATTTTTTTTTTCAAATGAACTGTCAATATTAAGGTTGGTTTGGTTAGCAGTCGTACTACTCTACTTTGTGAAATGTTCACGTTATTTCAATTTATTGATTCATGTACAAGTCACGTTAATGTCGCTTATTTTGAGTGACCATTTCACAAACTACCATGATGCTGGGCTGCAACATGCAAGACGCAATCCTCTGTCTCCGGAGTAAAAGTCCTGCGTTGTTGGACCCATCCACCCCCGACTAACCTCCTTGCGCGGATTTTCGGCTTTTCAATACTACTACTAATCGTTCTGTGATCACGAAATAGACTTCCCATTGAAATACATTACTTTAAAATTTGTAATCAACACACGAAGATAACAACATTAATGTGACCTGTACACAAATCAATAGATTAAATACTGTGACCATTTCACAAACTGACATGAGACTGGGCTGTACTACTACAAGCCTTCTAGACTACTACTACTTGGAGTGAAGCTGAAAGTTTAACCATATATCAACTAACGTTAATTTAAGCAATTACTTTTATCAAAAATATTTCAACCGTTATTTCAAGCGTTAGCAAACTTTCAACCGTTGGCTAACTATTTCAACCATTTTTTCAAATGTCAGCTAAATATTGTAACCGTTAGCTAACTATTACAGCTCACATGGCTCTAGGGTGCTAGTTAGTGTCTGTTAGCTCACAGGGCTCTAGGGTGCTAGTTAGTGTCTGTTAGCTCACAGGGCTCTAGGGTGCTAGTTAGTGTCTGTTAGCTCACAGGGCTCTAGGGTGCTAGTTAGTGTCTGTTAGCTCACAGGGCTCTAGGGTGCTAGTTAGTGTCTGTTAGCTCACACGGCTCTAGGGTGCTAGTTAGTGTCTGTTAGCTCACAGGGCTCTAGGGTGCTAGTTAGTGTCTGTTAGCTCACAGGGCTCTATGGTGCTAGTTAGTGTCTGTTAGCTCACACGGCTCTAGGGTGCTAGTTAGTGTCTGTTAGCTCACAGGGCTCTAGGGTGCTAGTTAGTGTCTGTTAGCTCACAGGGCTCTAGGGTGCTAGTTAGTGTCTGTTAGCTCACACGGCTCTAGGGTGCTAGTTCTGTTAGCTCACACGGCTCTAGGGTGCTAGTTCTGTTAGCTCACACGGCTCTAGGGTGCTAGTTCTGTTAGCTCACACGGCTCTAGGGTGCAACTAACATTTTTCCTCTAGGTCGCACCGGTGCACCTAATGTTTTTGCATCCGCTGCTTCTCCACAAACTAAGCAATGTTGTTCATATTGATATGGTTCAATATTGCGTTACATGACCAATTTCTTCTGTAAAGCCGTGCCTGTGTTAGTATCTCTCCTCTCCTCTACTCTCTCTCCTCTTACACTCCGAGCAGCCCCGCCCCCATTCACTCACACACTGCTCCCAGCAACATAAAGAGACACAACGGCGGTCCACACTTCTGACATTTGTCCACAGTTTTAATTGTTATTAACACAGCTGTATATTGTTATGCATGAGAGGCAAACCTGTAGTTGTACCAGTGTTCCCGCTAACAGAAGAAGAAGTTATTGAATGCAACTAACTACAGTTTGTAGAGTAATAGCGTGTGAGAAGGAGCCAGCTGGACCTGGGCCAGAGATATGACCCATGGCCAGAATATCATAGTTGGAGGAGCCGTCGGCATCCATTTTGGCTGATTTGACTTGTTGAATCAATGGCCAATCTGATTGGTGGAGTGTTAGCCCTTGACGAGCGAATCAGTGCACGAGAAAACCAGCGCTGACAACGCCTGTATCTTCTTATTACTCGCCATCGTATTTTCTTCCATTCAGCGAGTAACAGCGATCCTTCTTTACTGCTTTCAACACCCTCTGATGAAAACAGTGGGCAACAAAACAGATTAGCGCCGCCTGCAGTTATGGAGACGTATTACATCACACGCAGAACATACGCTTAAGTCTAAGTCGCTTCGGTGTGTTCCAAGACACTTTTTTGAGAGACGGGAGCTGACTAATCAGTCCGATTGACTTTTCTGCCGACGGTCGGCCGTCAGGTTGGTGTGTCAGGGCCTTTAAAGGTCAAACAGGCGTCTGTCTTCCTGCTCTGCTCAGGTGAATCTCCTCCCTTTGTCCCTGAGTGACACACAAGCAGCAGAATAGCCGGTGAGGAGGCTCCTAATTACTCCGTTTAGTATCTGCTCTTTTCCTCATTAGTGACTTCTCCTCCCTGCAGCCTTTTGTCCGTATGATCTGTGTGAGTAATGAGCCGTGTGAGCAGCGAAGGGACTCTGCTGTTGGTGAGCCACCCCCTCTCTGCCTCACTTCAAACAAAGCCAACCCAGGTCATTTGTAAGTCGGCTGCTAAACGGCCTCCTGTTTGGGAGGGAAGGAGGGGGGGGGGGACAATAGAAGCTGTGGCCTGTGCATGTCTTTGCAGAGTTATAAGCAGCTGCCCCCCCGGTGAGCTGCCGCCGCCTGATCGGCCGGCTTTTAATGTGGCAGCCAAAGAGCTCCCATGCTAATGACACGCTGCTCTGTTTGAATGGTCGCAGCATGAGGCAGAGAGCTGGCCGAAAAACACACATCAAAACATCCGAGCTGCAGATGGAAGTTGTCACAAGTTTAGTGAGTTTTTCTACACCAACATTTTTGGTTTTGTTCCTCATTAGCTCCTGCATTGCATTGAGACACACAGAGAAAATAAATGAAAGACTGAATCCAAATGGCTGTAAACACAAATGCATCCATTAGAGAAAGTTTCACGTCAGAGTTAGGACATGGATCCTTAACCAAAGTTAAAGTGTCAGTACAAAAGTTGAAGCAATACTCTTTAACAAATGTTCTACAGTCAAAAGGTACTCATGATGAAGAGGAGTACAGCTTAGCTCCACTGTTGGCTGAGCTATGCGTGTTTTCCGATCAGTTGAAGATGTAAAAGAAAGTACAGGAAATAACAGAAAAAGTAAGACAAGAATAAAATAAATGCAGAAAGAAAGTTAAAAAGGAGCAAATAAAAAAAAGACACTGTTAAATTATTTAGAAAATGTCTTAAAGTCATAATGTATCAGGCTGTAATAAAGCCGTTTCTGTGTTCCGGAGATACATTTTATGAAAAACACCCCCAGAACTAATTTGTTCAAGCAGCATTAACGCCCCAACAGAGGTTAAAAACCTGGGTATCCCTACCGTTTATTCAGAACTGAAAAAGTGTTGAAACATCTTTGAGCCCCTTTAACCAGTGTATTTGAGATCAGTCTTGGTCTCGAGACCACTTTTTGAAGGTCTCGTCTCGGAATCAACCGCATTCTTTTCTCGGCCTTGTCTCCATCTCGAATAAGGGGGACACTGGCTTTTTTTGGAAGTCCAGATATGGCTGCTGCGGCTGTTCACCATCAGGGGGCAGCATGAGGCAAGAAGTCCCTGAGAGGACCAGGAGCGCAGGAGGAGTGCCCTGTAATGTCAAGGACATGTAGTTTGTGTTCTTCAGGTGTTCTTGATCACTGTCATGTCTGTTATAGGTACTACATTGTAACCCTTTGAGGAGGACAGACCCTGAAATGCATCAAAACAACTTTTTTTTTATGTCTCTATTAATTTTGAAGCAATAATCACACTGATAGCAAAATTATTTATTGCTATTGGGATGAAAACCTAGAATTTTTTTCTCTCAAATCGTTTATTTTCTAGCATTTAAAAAAGAAACAAATCTAGCTCCTTATGATACAGGGCAGACACATGGTTTAGATATTGCCGGAATCGGCAGAATCTGCGTCCTGTTATCGATTGATCATCACTCACGCTGCAAATTAGGAGACAAGGAAGATGGGTAGTGATACTCATCATCTGTCTCTTTGTGATGATTGGTGGACTTGCGTGTTTGTTGTCCATTTTGTGAAATTAATTTGGTAAACTAATGAGTGTAGGTGTGTTTTCAGAAGAGATTTGGAGAATTTCAAAAAGCCAACTTCAACTTTTCAGATTTTGGGCCAAATTATCTCTTTACAAAACAACTTCATCCTGATGAAGGCATTCAGGGTCCATCTTCCGTACACTGGACGGCAACGTTTTTAGAGAAGAATGGTGGAAATTAGGGCAGAACGATTTGGGGGGGAAACGCTGATTTTTTTATGCGAGATATTGAAATTATGATTTGATTTGTTTTTTAAAAGTTCAGCTAAGGTTCAATATACACTGATAAAACATGTCATGGATCATTATAACATAAGACACCATCAAAATGGCTATATGTTCTTATGCAAGGATGAGAACATACAGTAGATATGAACTGCCATTCAATAGTCAAATACAGAACATTTATCACAAAAGCTAAAGTTATAATAATCAAAATAATTCTAATAAAATAATATTGCTGTAACCTGGAATTTCTAATAGGCCTCAGTTGAGTAGCAGCATCTACATATTGCACCTCCTACCATCATGTTAATTAATTTAGAAAAAAATCCACTGAAATCAATTAACATTTCTGTAAACAATCTGTGACATGTAAAATTGTTTCAGCATTTACCTTTATGAAAAACAGCCAATATAATAATAAAAAAAAAGGAAAACCTCAATGTCAATATTCAGACAATATTGTCTGGTTGACTATTGATGCTTTAACAAAATAATTTTCACAATTAGATTTTATGAATAGCTAGAACAGTCTGTTAAGTAAATTAAAAAATGACATCACTTTACTGTAAAGCCTTTAAAACCAGGAAAAGACAACACTTATGCCATATTACAATATGACGATATCCAAAATCTAAGATGATTTCTAGTCTCATATCACGATAACAATATATCGACATATTGCCCAGCCCTACTTTAGCCAATCGTTAGATTCAAGCCATTTCCAAATGACTAAGGGTGGCTGTGGCTCAGGTGTAGTGCGGTTGCCTAGCAAAGGGAAGGTTGGTGGTTTGATCCCTGGCATGGTCTCATGTGAAAGTGTCCTTTGGCAAGACGCTGACCCTGGAAGCCCAGAATTGCTCCTGATGCTGAGTGTGAATGGTTCCTGTACTATGTTAAAGTGAGTAGTTTATTACATTTACAAAGCTAAATTCATTCTAATATCTATTACTATGTTCACAAGACTGTGTTGTCCGGTGACTTTCATGTGCAAAGACGCGAGTGAAGATAATTACCTCTTCTGAAGAGTCAATCAAGTTTTTTTTTAATCCTCCCTGGCTTACTGCATGCAAGCAACTGCACAGAGAAGGGCTGGTACGCGATCACGGAAGGCTTGTATCATGTGGATGCAGCAACAGTTTTGTTGTCATTACTTCATGGGAGTGACAGAAAACTACGCACTATAGCTTTAAGACACAATTTTTGTGTGTCTTTATAGTTGTTTTGCCTCTTTTGGTAGTCTTTGTGAGCCTCTTTGTGGTATCTTTGTGTCTCTGCAGATGTGCTGCATCTTTTTGTAGTTGTTTGGGTCTCTTTGTAGCCTTTCGGTATCTCTTTGTGGTCGGTAAGCACAGATATACTAACAGTAGGCAATAAACCTGTATTTATCTCTCTTTTGCTTATAATTTGCTTTCATTTTTGAAAAATGCATTCTGGTCTTTTCCAAAGTATGCATTTTGCATTATGGTATCTGTTTCTATACATTTGGAGAAAGAACAGTGTTTTCACTGTTTTCAGTGAGCTAAAAAGCTGTCAAACCTGAGTAGAACAAATAAAAACAAACCGTGTGATGCATTTAATGAGAGCTCTTACTTCAAGTGCCCTCTCCTGTTTAACTGCATTATGTTTTCCAAGGCCGGAGCTGCTCTGTTGTTTGGGGGAAGTATCATCAATGGGACGTCGGTTGAATCGCTGTTCATCATGTAATCCAGTCTGCAGTTCATTTTGAGCAATGAAAAAAGACATTGGAGACTCTGGTTGAGGTCATGAAAAATATTCAATTGTTCATTTATAAGAATAAATCATAGTCTAAAGTATGAAAAGACTGTTAGCTCAATCTCTCAGAGGCCCCAAACACAAAAAGGTTTTGTCCCATTTTGCTCCGAGTTCCGTGCACTGACGCTACGGAAGGAAGCCCAGATCTGTTCATTTAAACCCACTGCCCACACAAAGATGACACAGAGCTGAATTAAAATCGTCAAAATGTCCCTTTAAGTACACGATCTGAGTACTTTTTCCCACCTATGTTTATATGTAAAAGCATAATCTACAAAATAACCAAAAGTTATCAAATAAATGTAGTGGGAAAAACGTACAATATTTATCGCTAATATGTATTGTAGTCAAAGTATGAGGAAGGAGAAGATGGAAATACTCAAAAAAAAAATCAGTACCTCAAATTAGGTTTTAAGTAAATCTGCTGATATTCCAACAATGATGCTGAGGCTACATTGCTACATTTTTTGTAGTTTGTCTAAAACTGAGACATTCGGAAACACTGCTGCCCCCGTTCTGGTTTGAAAACTCCGGGCCTGATGTGTAGTCTGGGCGGACACAAACACAGACCTTTGGAAACAAGGACGCACATCAGTCTGTCTAATCAGTTAGGATTACATACCTTTCAGTAACAGTACTACCTTGCTGTCGGTCTAAGCTAATTAATCCTCGCTCTTACTTTTCACCCTTGTTGTTCTTTCTCCAAAGTATTTTCTGTATTTTTTTACTTTTACATCCATGATTTTCAACCGCAGAGTAATTTCAGACAACCTGCTTCCTGTTCACACTGGCATGCACATGCCCAGTGTGTGTGAATGGTCATGTGATATGTTGTCAGAAGTGTAAATATGGACGGAGATTAGTTCTACGGTAAGAAGATGACCTTTCTTTTTAGTAAACTCTGTGTACACAAATAACGTTCTCAATGCTGAGTTCATGTGTAGAGCCCCTGGTGATACTTGCAGCAAAGCTTCATGTTGTGCCGAGCCTTCTTAGTGTTTTAAAACAGTGATTTTGATGCTATCATAGCCCCTAGCTCTCCCTTCAAAAGGCCATTAGAGCGAAAAACGAAAATACGGTCAATCTTAAAATTGGCGTTTTGATCTTAATTATGCGTTTAAATGAAAGTTTGACTCGGGCACATTCACAAAAACACCCTGGGTTGTATTTTGGCAAGTTACGCTTTAACTGTATCATGAGAAATGCCTTGATAAAATAATCCAAACCTTTTTCAACTCTTCGGAAGCGCGTCATCGAACGGCAGTTTTACTGACGGATAAACGCGGCCCTCCAGGTACTGGAGACAGTCATCTGCTTTGATGGCAGAACAGAAAATCTGCAAACTTTCCCTCAAGTTACCAGTTAACGCTAGTCGTAGCTAGCTATCTTGGTTAAATCATTCAAAATGAATCTGAATGAGTCTTACAATATGTGTGACCCTGCAAGATCCCCAGTCTTTACATGTTATGACAGAGTGTTGTCTTTAGAAGTGAGATGGTGTCAATCTGTCCAGTCTTCTAGTGTCTGGTAAGCATAAGTTGCCAGATGTGTCTGAGGAGAAAGTAAACTCGGTTCTGAGTCGTCCGACTGACATTTAACTTCACCAGTAAGATTATTCCTACATTTGAGACATGTTTGTGTAACTGAGACTCAGCGTTACAGATCTGTAGCAGATGAGAGCTCCCATTTGAAAATGTGCGATGAACTTCCATTAACAATAATTGAGTCCCACTCCAGTGAGATGCTAACAGGGGAGGAGGAGGAGGAGTGTGTGTTGTTATTAAAATGCCTTCTCCTCTAATGTGCAGGTAAGGACCCCTCGCCGCTGCATCTCACCCGGCCCGCTGCCAGGCCCCGGTCTCGCTTTTAAGTGAGCGCCTTCATTGAGACAAATTTAGCTCAATTAAAGCGCTTTACCTCTGCCAAGAGTGTTTCACATCATCCGAGCTGCCGAGCGGCGCTGCCTTTTCAATTAGCACACTCGCCACTGATCCTATTACTGTTTGGGTTTGTGACTGTGGCGGAGGCTGCCCCGTCAACATAACCTCTGGTCCATAATGGAGATCAAGAATGTTTTAATCAGTTTAAAACATGAGTAAACAGACACACGAATAATAAAAAACAACAAAGAAATGGAAAGGAAATGAGCTGGAAAATTATAAACAAGAAAGGGGGTGTTTGATTGAGAGGTGTTCAGGACTGGCTGAAAATTCTCAACAACTATTGGAGTGATTTTGACGAAATTTTGTGCAGAGGATCAAACTTAAGAACATAAAATGACTACAATGGGACACAAAATGACTAGCCTGGTCCTACCAGACTCTGGACATTAGCCTGGTCCTACCAGACTACATTAGCCTGGTCCTACCAGACTCTGGTCCATTAGCTTGGTCCTACCTGACTTTGGTACATTAGCCTGGTCCTACCAGACTCTGGTCCATTAGCCTGGTCCTACCAGACTCTGGTCCATTAGCTTGGTCCTACCTGACTCTGGTACATTAGCCTGGTCCTACCAGACTCTGGTCCATTAGCCTGGTCCTACCAGACTCTGGTCCATTAGCCTGGTCCTAACAGACTCTGGTCCATTAGCTTGGTGATAAGTGTTAACTTTCTTGAAGGAGGGTCCTCTGTTGAAGACTATTGGATCTTCCCAGAGCCACTCTGGATCTGCCATAACCAACATAGGTGTCAATTTCGGTGGGGACGGTGATGGATGCCTATCAGATTTCGTCATGAGTCATTTTGTACCCACCACTTTTTTTGAATACCTGGATCTCAATTTAGTTTAAAAAAAAATAAAGTTCCTAATACATATAATTATTTTTTTGTGAACAACTGTTCTAATACATATAAATCTTGAGCAACAGATGTCAACAAATCCACAAAGATCTCTATTTCCACAGGGCGGGCCCAGACAAAGGCGCTCTGCTGCTGCGCTGGCTACACGCTTCTTTCTTTTCTCTGAATCTGATGTAACGTCATGTCCGCGGTCAACATGGTACATAAATACATGGTACATGGAAACTTAAGGCTGTCTTCTTCATAAAACGTGTCGGAGATCATCACATTTTTGTATACATTTTTATTCATTTACATTAGTAAGCTACAGGTCAGCGTCTGTCCCCGGCACATTTCAAACCAAACTGACGCCCATTATAAACAATCGCTAACGTTTGGTCGTGACGTCAGATTAGAATTGCTAGCATTCGCCTTAGCCAACTCCTTCACCACTAACGGAGCAACCTGGAAAATCAAACTTTTGCCAAACCCCGCAGGGAGGAGGACCACAACATCATGGCCACCAACAAAACTCTTGCTCTGGCTTTAACTTCTGGATTTCCGGCAACGTTGCCACAACAGAATGGCTTCGCTCGCATCTTCCTCCGCCTCCATTACAGAACTACAACTCAAAATAGCGCACAACCTCAACGTCATTGTTCTCAGACACTCCCTCTGGGTCGGTTAAGATTTGGCCGAGGAAAACCCAAGAATATACGGCAAACCCAGACGTAGTACTGAAGGAAAATGAAAATTGAGCAGAAGTACGTAGGAGGGCAGAGCCAGTCTACAAAATAACTGCAAAGAGACGCAAAACTAGAGCTGTAACAATTCCAAATGTTGCTGTACAATTAATTGTCTCTGAAATAATTGTGATTTAAGGGGCGCTATGCAGTTTTGGCCATTTCTTCTCGCTTTTTGCTGGCAGGTTACTCTATAGAGCCCCCCCCCTACAGCTTCGTAATAGATATTTGGGAGCTCCTATGTTTACTTGTGTCTGACTCCTCCCCTCGCTCAGTCTGCCATTTCCTCTTTCTCTGTTCTTTCGACAATGCTTTCCTAGCTTTCTGCTTCTTTTCTGCTGGCTCAGCCATGATGATAGTGTGAGAAACTCCATCGCTAGCTTGTTAGCTGCTTCCTGAATGGATGTATGCCTATGCGGCGCTTGAGTTTAGGAAACGTGACACGCGGGACACGATCCCCGGTCTCTTGGGTGTGTTTGACCCATCCAACTACGCAGATTTTTGCCCTCTCATACTACTCGCTACTAAAATCACACGCTATCACAAGGTAATGTAAGTCAATGGAGGCCAAAACGGCATTGATAAACACACTAAAAAGCGAGAATGCGTCTTGATAAGACGCTAATCATACAGACGCCATTTCATGATATCAGTCTGAGACAATAGAGAGATGTGTAAAGACTACAAGGAGATGCCAAATATCACCCAAAAAGTCTGTCTTGTTCATGTTTTTCCACCCAAACAAACAAAAAACAAAATGGCACCAATCAAACTGTCTACCTACATGGTACCTGAAAGCACCCTCTTTTAAAGAAACACCACTGTGTTTTGTAAAACTCAGTTAAAAAACAGAGGAAGAAAGGAGAAGTAAAATATAAGTCGGTGTGCGTTTTAAAGGAGGGATGAAAAAGGCTTTCTTCCTGCAGCACAATGGGCAGAAACAGACTCAAAGAGGCTAAGATGTAAAGACATTCTGCGGGCTGCCGAGGACACATCACAACCCTGGAGCTGCATCATATTATGTGAAGTCCTGCTGAGCTTTTCATGTGCAGGCTAAAGGGATCAGCAGCTAATCAAAGGGCGTGAGGGGGAAGGAGCGCTAACGCGGTTAGCCGGCAGCTTTGTTAGCATGAAACTACAGTGCAGCTTGAATTGGACGGAAAAAGAGATCTTTTTTTCCCTCGACGAGCTCTTTTATTGAACTTCTTATTAATCAGATGATTCATATCTGGTGTGGAAAAGTGCTGGAGCTCCTGTTGTGTGAGCATTAACACAAATCAACTCCTGGGTCGCAGATTAAAGGAGATTAAATGTTGTTTGAATACTTAAGCGAGAGCTGCAGCAGCGTCTTTGTGCCAAATTTTTGGTTCAGATAGATTCAATGCCTGTGTGTGTGTGTGTGTGTGTGTGTGGGGGCAAATGCCTTGTGTGCTGCTTTTACGCCGATATTATTTCTCACAATTGTAAATGTTAAATGTCTAAATTGTAAAAGATTTAACTCCTGAGATTATACTTTATCTTTGTATAGACTGTATAAGTCAATATGTTAAAGGTGCAAAACAAAACCGTTTATACTTGCATTATTTAAAATATGTGAGGTCCATATGTGTGTGTGTTATGTGGTGAATGTGAAGATGAACTGCTTCCTCCTCTGTCAGCTCTAGCCACTGAAAAGAAATAAGAGGAGAAATCAGGCCAATCACAACAGCTGGTCAGTCTGATGTCATGTTGCCTGAGCTCATTAATATGCATGAGCTGGGTAAAGGATGCTGATAGCCAGGCTCTCATTGGCTAGCTGTTGGCCAATCAGAGTCAAGCAGCTTAGCTCGTTGAATATTAATGAGAACTGGCCCAAATGGAGCTGAGTCTTCCTGCAGGCTTTCCATACCACGCTAGAATGGCTTCAAACAAGGTAACCAAGGTAACCAAGTTACAGAGTCCATGGTAGAACTTCAGACATTAGCACAAAGTCATGAAATACATGTGGCAGGGCACCTTTAATGAAACAACTTTTTATAGTAGTCTATAGGCCTACACGAGATGGATATTTACAGAATATTCAAATAATTTTATAGTTTATGTTAGTAGCTTTAACAATGAAACAGCTGGAAAAACACACATAAGAAATGGAGACGTGTTGGACAAATGCCAACGCATGCACGCACACACACACACACACACACACACACACACACACACACACACACACACACACACACACACACACATAGAGGCTGGAGTGAAGATCATTCAGGTTATAATAGTGATGAACAGGTGAGGGCGCTCTCTCTCTCTTTAAGTCATCTTCATGTTGGAGGAAATCAAGTCAGGGAATACCAGAAAAATCAGCTCACATACAAACTGAAAAAACCTGCAGGATTTGATTTGGTTTAATCCTGTTTGAAGAAACAAAACTCAGAGAATGTCTAATAAGGGGAGAACTTCCACTCTCTGGAAACGTCCGGGTTGGTACAATGGGGCTCAATAGGGAGTGAGATAGGGAATGAACAGGCTCTCCGTAGACGCGCTCTGCAAAACTGTGGCTGCTTTCAGCTGTTTGACTGAAATACAAGTTCGAACTGCTGGAATCCTAAAACTGCAACTTGAAGGTGATGTTTGTTTTGGGAGAATTCAATTTCAACTTTTTTAATCAACAAGGACTTTATGGAAACGAGTCTGCAGCAGGCCTAGGCACAGAGTCAGCGTGTATACTTTTTACATGAATTCAGTGAATGCATCGTCTGCAGCTGTCAAAATGTGTTTTCGTGTCACATTCCTGAGCTTGACACCTCAGTCTGAGAGAGGTTTTTCTCAATTTGCATCAGATTTCCCTCCTTCTCCTCTGTTTCTCTCCACAAACGCTGAAATGCTGGGTTCGTCCATTTACCTGCAACTGTAGCATAAATGTTTATGGAAATGGCCCGTCGGAGCAGGCCAAGTGTTTTCCATCAGCAGCTCTTTGCAGTAATAATACTGCAGTGTTGATGTCAGACCCACCCTGCCTGAAGAGAGGAGGCTAATGGCCCTCTCCCCCAATTCCCTCCATCCTCCCCCCTCCATGAACCAGAGAGAATAGGAGGGAGAGAAAAAAATCTAATTCACCTTAAATGTGGTGTTGCAGAGTCCCCATTAAATGAACATTATGTAACATCAGACTGTGGATGATGGAGATTCAACCAGAATACAATTACAGTTGGAAACGATTCTCCAAGGCTCACACAGAATCACATTTAATAATCAGGCTCTGAAAGATATATGGAAAACACCTCTGTTAAAACCCTTACTGTATTATGGAAGCAAAACAGCGCAAAAACTCAATATTGACCAATGCGTTTAAAACAACAATGTATCTCTTGGTAAATAAAATAACATATTGATTTAAAAGACATGCCTATATTTGGCCTACATGTTCACTGAAAATTAAAGTAGCAAATTGTTTTGCAGTTTTTGCAAACATTTTATTCAATATACTGGGAGTCCTGCTTGTTCAATTAGTTGAAATGAGACATTTTGTCCAGCCTCAGTTGCAGAGGAGTCTTAACATCATCATGATTTCTATTCATTCATCACTGTTTCCACTTTACAGAATCAATGGTCTTATCTAAACATGTTGTCTCTCAGTACATTATACTTTTTTTCCTATATTTAAGCATATACTTTATTTTCTGTTACTCAAGCAAAAACACATAGCCTACTTTTACTTAAGTAACATTTTCAAAGCAGGAATTTTGCAACAAATTATTTTAAAGTGTGGTATTTGTACTTGGATCCGAAACCTTATTCCAGATTATATTGAAGTCCGGACCGCTGCAGTCCCGTTTATGGTCGTTGGGGTCGCTGTGGGCACATGTTGCTCTCCGTAAAGCTCCGGAAAAAAGCCGAAATGAACCGGAACCTGTACATAATGGCCATGTTGATGGCCAACTGCATGTAGGCCACTCACCCACAACAACTCTTGTGTTTTAATTTAGCTATTTTAACTGTTCCATTACGAGTTCACATTGTTTTTACAAACTGACAGAGAAACGAATATTTACCGGAGATGGGAGTCCCGGCGTTTTTCCGTTGGCTTAGCAGAAAATATGCGTCAATCGTTGTGCATTGTGTGGAGGAAAAGGTAAGTGCATAGGTAGCATGTTAGCTAGCAGCCGACACCGTTTACATGTCGTGTTAACGTTAGAGGGAAGATGATTTTAAGGAGTGATATTTTCATAATGCATGTTATTTAGTGATTATAGCCGGGTATGTCTCTTCTCGGCCATTAATGTCGTCTCGTCGGTGTTTTTTTTGTGTTTTGAAAGTTTCGGTTCGTCACCAACGACACAAACACGAAGTACGTATGTTGTCTTGAATGGACTTTCACGTCGCCGCGGGAAAACTCACCTTCCCTAGCTAGTCATTTCAATCAGTGCCATGCGGTAGAAAAAGCGGTTTTGACCACGGTGCCAAGCGTATGAAGCGGTTGCCGCCCACGTAACTTATCCGGTCTGCCCCCCTGAGTTCACCGTGAGGGACTTCTGGCGGTAGGAACCGGTCCAACACACTTTGCTTTTAGGGAAACGCTGTTGCAGCTATGCGGTTGGAAGAGAAGTTGAAACTTGCTAAGATTGTTACCTAAACTGCGCAGTTTAAATTCGTGTGTGTGTGAAATAAACACAGAATTTCTAAAACAAAGTGAATTGTTTGTATCCCGTTTTATCTTCACAGGGGAAAGAATGTAATGGGGTCCGTATTCCTGTCGATACGACCAAGCCAAACCCCAACGAGGTGGAATTCGACAACTTGTACTTGGACATGAACGGGATCATTCACCCCTGTACACATCCAGAAGACAAGTAGGAACTCCTTTGCACACTTTGTTTTACACATTGCACTTTGTTTGCAATTTATTTTAGTGGCAACTTTTATGTTTCTGTATATCCATGGTTTGGTGTGACCCCTTTTCTTTTAGGTATGACAGAAAAAGCCAAACAAATCATCATTGTGAGATTGACCTTTTTAGAATATGCATATTTAAATCTCGATTTAAAAAGTTAAATATGTACCAGGTTTGATAAACATTTTGTCCCTGAAAAGTTACAATGATGTATTCTGGTGTTCGATTTACATTAGCTTCTCCAATTTGGTGCTTTTTCTTCTTTTTGTGAATTAAATGTTTTGGACTGTTGGTCGGACAAAGCAAGCAAACCGAAGATGTAATCGCGCTCAGCGATTTGTGATAAACATTTTCACTGTTTTCTGACTAGAGGCAAAATATATGTCAAACTATTCTGAATAAAGTATTGTGGTGCTGCAGAGAAGTCCCAGTCTACAAGTTCTTCCTACAGACTAAAGAATAAATCTTTGTTTTGTATAGATCCTCGCTAAAAACACACAATGAATAATTTTCCTTTTTAGATTTTAATATTTTACAATGGAAATGAGTGATATAAAAATCATTGTTCCCTCCAATGGCATGAATTATAATGCAATCGAAATATCAGTCAAAATAACCACAATTAGATAATTTCTTTCATATTGACATTTTTCTGACAGACTAAATAATAAATAATCAACAGATTAATTGATACTAAAACAATAGTTGCAGCTCTAGACATTGAATTCAAAATATTTAGAGAAATAAGAGGACTTTGATAAACACAAATCAAGCAATAATAGGTAGCCAAAGTTGCTAAGATGGTAAAAGTTGCAAATTAGAGTGTTGGTCTGTGGGATTGTTTCACAGAGGCGATCAGCTCATACCAAACAGGGGAACTATAAACGGCAGGTTTTCTAAAATTAATTTGTTACGATACATTCATGAATAAGTGACAAAGAAATGACATAGCATGCCCTCGCACCCTCGGCATACTTCTCATTCTGACCTCTGCTGTCTACAGACCCGCTCCTAAAAATGAGGATGAGATGATGGTCGCCATTTTCGAGTACATCGACCGTCTGTTCAACATTGTTCGACCCAGGAGAGTTCTCTACATGGCCATCGATGGAGTGGTGAGTAACTTTCAGTGATGGAAACCTTCCGTTTGCCAGAAAATCAAGCATTTATTAGATTTTATCTGTCAACATCTGTCAAATATATATATATATATTTTATATGGGCAAACGTGGCTGGTAGGGCAGTACTCAGTTTGGCTAAAGGTAGGGCTGTAACAATTTTAAGGGAAGTTACAGCCCAGGGTGTTTGAAGTTGCTACAACAACAAGTGACTGCTGCGGCTAGCATAGATACAGGTACTTTGTTGTCACGTACATATACACTACCGTTCAAAAGTTTGGGGTCACCCAAACAATTTTGTGTTTTCCTGAAAAGTCACACTTATTCACCACCATACGTTGTGAAATGAATAGAAAATAGAGTCAAGACATTGACAAGGTTAGAAATAATGATTTGTATTTGAAATAAGATTTTTTTTTTTTACATCAAACTTTGCTTTCGTCAAAGAATCCTCCATTTGCAGCAATTATAGCATTGCAGACCTTTGGCATTCTAGCTGTTAATTTGTTGAGGTAATCTGGAGAAATTGCACCCCACGCTTCCAGAAGCAGCTCCCACAAGTTGGATTGGTTGGATGGGCACTTCTTGCGTACCATACGGTCAAGCTGCTCCCACAACAGCTCAATGAGGTTCAGATCTGGTGACTGCGCTGGCCACGCCATTACCGATAGAATACCAGCTGCCTGCTTCTGCTCTAAATAGTTCTTGCACAATTTGGAGGTGTGTTTAGGGTCATTGTCCTGTTGTAGGATGAAATTGGCTCCAATCAAGCGCTGTCCACTGGGTATGGCATGGCGTTGCTCCAATCAAGCGCTGTCCACTGGGTATGGCATGGCGTTGCAAAATGGAGTGATAGCCTTCCTTATTCAGAATCCCTTTTACCCTGTACAAATCTCCCACCTTACCAGCACCAAAGCAACCCCAGACCATCATATTACCTCCACCATGCTTAACAGATGGCGTCAGGCATTCTTCCAGCATCTTTTCATTTGTTCTGCGTCTCACAAACGTTCTTCTTTGTGATCCAAACACCTCAAACTTGGATTCATCCGTCCACAACACTTTTTTCCAGTCTTCCTCTGTCCAATGTCTGTGTTCTTTTGCCCATCTTAATCTTTTTCTTTTATTGGCCAGTCTCAGATATGGCTTTTCTTTGCCACTCTGCCCTGAAGCCCAGAACCGCAGCCGCCTCTTCACTGTACATGTTGACACTGGTGTTTTGCGGGTACTATTTAATGAAGATGCCAGTTGGGGACCTGTGAGGCGTCTGTTTCTCAAACTAGAGACTCTAATGTACTTATCTTCTTGCTCAGTTGTGCAACGCGGCCTCCCACTTTTTCTACTCTGGTTAGAGCCTGTTTGTGCTGTCCTCTGAAGGGAGTAGTACACACCGTTGTAGGAAATCTTCAATTTCTTAGCAATGTCTCGCATGGAATAGCCTTCATTTCTAAGGACAAGAATAGACTGTCGAGTTTCAGATGAAAGTTCTCTTTTTCTGGCCATTTTGAGCGTTTAATTGACCCCACAAATGTGATGCTCCAGAAACTCAATCTGCTCAAAGGAAGGTCAGTTTTGTAGCTTCTGTAACGACCTAAACTGTTTTCAGATGTGTGAACATGATTGCACAAGGGTTTTCTAATCATCAATTAGCCTTCTGAGCCAATGAGCAAACACATTGTACCATTAGAACACTGGAGTGATAGTTGCTGGAAATGGGCCTCTATACACCTATGTACATATTGCACCAAAAACCAGACATTTGCAGCTAGAATAGTCATTTACCACATTAGCAATGTATAGAGTATATTTCTTCAAAGTTAAGACTAGTTTAAAGTTATCTTCATTGAAAAGTACAGTGCTTTTCCTTCAAAAATAAGGACATTTCAATGTGACCCCAAACTTTTGAACGGTAGTGTACATGCAGCGAAATTCATTCTCTGCATTTAACCCGTTCCTCAAGGGAACAGAGGGCAACTATGGGACCAGCTCCAGATCTGAGCCAGTGCCTTGATCAAGGGAACTGACCGGAAAATGTAGTACATGTGTTGTTGTTTTTTAGGACTAGATTTCACTTAACAGTCTGACCAATAATCACTTATTTAGTTACAAATGTGACAATCCTAAATCTTACGACCTTAGCTAATGTTAGCAATTAATTGCCGTTCTTGGACTATATTGGGAAGGATGGTGCACAGACCCTTCAGGACGACCTCTGTGGTCTGAGATCTCGAAGTACATTTTCAGATAAAACACAATGGCTTAAGTAACTCATTTTGACTGATTGCATTGAGTATGCCTCAACTGGGCAAATCTGTGTTTTTGTCCCTGTTTAGTTTTTTTTTTTGTCTTGGTTGTTTTTAAGGGGGGGCTAAAAGGAGGGCTTCATTCTTTACTCCATGGCTGTCTTACTTTGTATGCGCCTTCCAGATAGTTGTTTCATTTATCTATTATATTCAAATGAATCCAATGTTATTTGGTTTAATATAGACATGTTAAATGCTTCGACTGACCTGAAACCAGCTGCAGTAGGACTAACACCCTATTTAACTCCACCAGGCTCCGCGGGCCAAAATGAACCAGCAGCGATCTCGGCGCTTTCGGGCCTCCAAAGAAGGAGTGGAGTTGACAGAGGAGAAGACTCGCATAAGGGAGGAGGTCATTCAGAGAGGTGTGTGTGATGATTTTTCTACAGAGAATGTATGTTGATTTATATCTCAGATGGTACGGAGCATTGCAGCATTACATGACATATTTTCTCTAAGCTCCAGGACAGAAAACACTAGGACTAATTTTTGTGTTCTTTTAATGGCTTTTATGCAAAATTCTACAAACAGTTCCAAGCTATAAAACACACCCGCTGTGCTATTTTTTCACTTCACTCATCTGTTGCTTTTTGAGCCTCTTTGTGCAGTGATATTACCCTGTTCACAATTGTTTAATTTATCTGAAAAATGTACACAGGAAACAATCTCTTAATCCTAGGCCAGCGATTTTAAAAATTCACTAGCTAAAAATAGCTGAATTAATTAGAACTCACTCTGCATGAGTACATGAATACTCTATGATTACAGTTGTGTTGTTTGGTAGATGTTACATTGTGTTTTATGTTAACCCTTCATGCGTCATATTTCCTCTACAGGAGGTTATCTTCCACCCGATGAGATTAAAGAGAGGTTTGACAGCAACTGCATCACTCCAGTAAGTGGGAGATGGATAGATAGATACATACGTACAGACATACATATATACACACACACACGGTATTTAGTATCTTTCATGTTTGTTTTCATGATGCATGTTTTTTCATTTTTAAAATACTTTTATATGTTTTGCTTGCAACAGCAGAATTACATGATGTGTCTTCTTTTGTCTCCAGGGAACAGAGTTCATGGACAACCTGGCACAGTGTCTTCGTTACTACGTTGCAGACAGACTCAGCAATGATCCAGGATGGAAAAACATCACGGTGTGTCTGTGTGTGTAACTTTGCTGCACAGCCTTTTAAGTGCAGCAAGACTTGTCTTATTGTTCTTGGCATTTTAAAAACCAAACAGTTGGTAGATTATTGGTTATGTTTTAGATTTCAGCTCTTGGTAGATAATGTTGCACCCTGGTTGTCACAGACAGTGTTCACAGTCACTAACCTTCAGTTACTTTTTTTATTTTTATATCCAGGTCCTTCTGTCTGATGCTAGCGTTCCTGGAGAAGGCGAACACAAGATTATGGACTACATCAGGAGACAGAGAGGTACAGCTCCCTTCAACTGATACACTTTAATAATTTATGCTTTTGTGATACAAAGGAGTTAATTACATCGCATATACTGTTGCATGGTACAAACAACACATCCCACAGTCATACCTTTACAAGTACTGCACACAAAACAACCTTAAAAGATAGTAATAAATACAAAAACACATAAAGCTCACAAGATGAGACAGTAATGAGTATGGTACATTATTCGCACCTGGCAGAATTTAGTCAGACTTGACACACAGTACGATGAAAGTGTTGTTGAATGTCACATTGATACTCTGATCTAAAGCTTAAAAATATGTCCAAACCTGTGCACAAACAGTAGGACATTTTATTGACTCATGTCTGTGATTCACTTTGACAGCTCAGCCCAACCACGACCCTAACACACACCACTGCCTGTGTGGAGCTGATGGTAAGCCTTTACATTTCAGTCTGGAACATGTAAAAGAAATGATGAATAACTTCAATAAAATATGAGACAATTACATTTTAAGAGCCAGAAGTAATGCTTATTTGTTTGCTACTACTTTGAAAGATGTAAACAACTCTGTCATCCTGAGACGCAACATATTTCTCTTTCTGTGTGGTGACTGGTGATTAGCTGACCTGATCATGCTGGGCCTGGCCACCCACGAGCCCAACTTCACCATCATCCGAGAGGAGTTTAAACCCAACAAACCCCGCCCGTGTGCGCTCTGCGGACAGATGGGTCACGAAATCAAAGATTGTCAGGGTGTGGCCAGAGAGAAACAGGGAGAGGTGAGCTCAGCTTGGACTTCTGAAGTAGGAAGGGTTAAATACCATATCTATGGTATATTTTACACTGTACTTGAGCTACAAAGAAACAGTAAAGCAGTGATATATTTTCTTTTTGCATTAGTCTTGACACGTTTTGTAGTGATTGATGAGTTTAAAATGGCAAAAGTCAGCCAGTGCCATGGATCTTGTGATCTTGTCATATTTTTACCTTCCTATCTGACGTATATTTTAATGTGGTTTATGCGACACAGGTTTTTTTAAATGATCTTTCTGTCTGTATATCCAAAAATGTGCCACATATGAGACTTGATCTGTTTTCTTCTTTCAGCACGATGAGTTTGCAGACACAATGCCAGTGTCTGAACAGGAGTTCATATTCATCAGACTGTGTGTGCTGCGGGAGGTATGAGATTTATCTTTTATTGGGAATAAATCTTTTCATTGTCAATCATGCTTCCTTTGTTTTAAAAAGTGACTGTGATTTGCCAAAGGTTGCACTACAATGTTTAATTTCCATCTTTTCCCTTATAAATAAAAGCACCTCCCAGGTAACTTGTTCTTCCCTCCCTCTGTGTTTCCAGTACCTGACCAGAGAGCTGACCATGGCCAGCCTGCCGTTTCCCTTTGACTTTGAGAGGAGCGTAGACGACTGGGTCTTCATGTGCTTCTTTGTTGGAAATGACTTCCTGCCGCACTTGCCGTCCTTAGAGATCAGGTGGGCTTATAAACGCGGTTTTTATGCTGAAAGCTGGTTTGAATTTTAGAGCGATTGTTAGCAGTTGTATCCGTTAGTCCTTTAAAAACTTAAATTCTGTTTAAATTCAAGACCTTAAAGGTCCAGTGTGTAAGGTGTTTAGTTATTATCAAAATCGTTGTTGCCCGTTCACAAAATTTGCACTTGCGTGAACTCGGTTAGACGCTCCATAGTCATGTACCATCTTGAAATACGTTAGCCGGTAAGGGACATACAGGACATACTGCTCCGCCTTTCGAGTTTTCACTGTCACATGATAAACTCAAAAGTGCTGCTAATGGGTATCGTCGGCCCCGGCTAGTTTGAAGACGGAAACATGGAGGACCACATGTATTCAAAATCCAAATTTCAGGAACAGTCTTCTTTGCTCAGAAAAGGATATTGAAAAGAACAAGAGTCCAGCTTTTTAAAATGTGAAGGCTACCGTAGCAGTAACACGTACTGTGTGGTGTGATAGAGTTGATTGCGGAATATGATCTCAACGCTAAATGAGAGAAATTCCTACACATTGGACCTTTTAAAAGTACTGAGTGATAATACATTTACTCATGCAGTTACAGGATTTTGTTATGTTTCCTTCAAACTCCTATTTTTTTGAGATTCCTGCTTTCTTTAAGCTTTACAAAAAACGTGTTAATTGTAGGACAGTGGTATTATGTTGCTTTAGATGGTGCAGCTGTTTTCTTTGTATAGAGGAAGCCTCATTACTTGCTTTCACAGTGTTTGTCATCATCATTGCCTGCCATCACTTAACTTTAACCTCCAACAGTGATCAGACTGAAAACTGGGGGAATCTTAGACTTCTTCTTCATTTGAGGATAAAATGGAGCACCAAATGTTTGTTGGTTACTTGCCAAAGTGGCTGAGAGGGCAGCCAAATATCCTGCTGTTTAAAAATAAATTGGAGTTTGTTGTGAGTTCAGTGTCCTATCCGGATTTCATTTAAATTTACGCCTTTCCCTTAATTATTCATGGTGTTGTTTCTTACAGAGAGGGAGCGATAGATCGACTGGTCAACATCTACAAAGACGTTGTGCACAAAACTGGAGTGAGTATTGGCACACGTTTCCAGTTGTGTATTATTTATCTTTAAAGCGGCCCTGGTACATTGACCTAACCCCACCGGTATTTGTCTTCAGGGCTACCTAACAGAGAATGGCTACGTCAACCTGGAGAGGGTGGAGCTGATCATGCAGGCGGTGGGCGTGGCTGAGGACAACATCTTCAAGAAACGCAAAGAGGATGATGTAAGCTTTCTGCAACTTCACACAGGGATTATTAGCCTTTTAGCATATTTTATAGATGTATAAAGTTGTATCAAGCCTTTTTTGATAGGGACTGAAATGTGTCTGCAGCACAAAGTGATGGAAACCAAAGTACTTATTTTATTCTAAGAGTTTCTGAATTAAATCTAAATTTTGCTAACTATTATCTGACAATTTTAAATCTGTGCAGTGCTTCTTGTGTTATAAAATAACTTTTTGTTTTTGTCAAATTAAAAGAAATGGGAAAAGTACTTTTTAGTATCAAAACAGGCAATACAATAGGCAACAAAACCTTTTTTGGTTTACATTTCTCAATATAAAGTCATGCAAAAACGCATTGGGCCGGTTTTGGTTCCAAAACTGAGGTTTAAATGATCCCCAGGTCTACGAGACAGAAACTGCTGTTAGATCATACAGTTAGTGGCGGTCCACAGTGTACCACAGTAGTAATTACTTCTGTTCCAATCTTAATTGCTTTCTGTGATTGATTCACATGTTTCTTTTCTTTTAGGAAGGCTTTAAGAGAAGAATGAAAGAGAAGCGAAAGAGGATGAAGGTGAGTAAATTGCAACACCAAAGCACTTTTCCTCTTCGGTCCCCCTACAGGTTGGAAGTAGATTTGTCCATTACCGATCTACATTCTTTCAGTCATTTGAACTACTGATCCGCTACCCGATCTGGCAAATTTGTATAGTGTGGTTATAGCTGATCGAGAGCCGCAA
The DNA here is from genome assembly GCA_013375575.1 of Percina caprodes. Classification (NCBI taxonomy): domain Eukaryota; kingdom Metazoa; phylum Chordata; class Actinopteri; order Perciformes; family Percidae; genus Percina; species Percina caprodes. The sequence goes on along the minus strand of JABXJD010000084.1, from coordinate 2,197,661 downwards.
AGCGAATGCAGAAGTGCTGTTCACCCTGTTAAGAGTTGATGAACCACTGAAACGATTTTGGAAAAATTACTTTAAGGTACAAAAGAATCTTCTGGTGTTGCTTTAAATTCTTCACTTTCACTACATTATAGTCTGAACAGGCATGAATGCAAACTGCAACTATTACCTGAAAAAGCTGTATGAACAAGACTTAAGGAGTTCTTCAGTGGTTGTTCATCTAAACACGATAAAGCGGATATTCATTACTCGTATGCTAACTTTTTCACAGGGATGACACTTTTTGTTTTCCCCCTCCGTGTTATTACAGGCAGAGCAGCGGGGTCCCGCCTACATGACCACGGGTCAGTTTGCCCCTCAGGCCCTGGGGAGAAGAGACCGTCCTGAGGCCGTCCAGAACGCCCGGCACCAGGCCTACGACATGAGGATGCAGCACAACAAGGTACGACAGGTTGTTTTATGTAAGACATGGATTTACTGTGCGGCTCTGGAAATCTGGAAAATTATTCTGACAAATTTCAGGTTCTTAAAAACACTTATATTATTAATTAACCTTTTATATTATAGTAAAATTGCATTTTACTTACAGATTAGTATCCGTTTGCAGTGTACATAAAATGTATGTCATATCCTGAGTTGCTGACGAGAACAACATTCTTGAAAATATAATATTTTGACAAAAAAACCTAGATGTTACAACAGTATTTTGAATTGACGTGTTGGAGAGGATATGAAGTGTTTATTTTTTTGTTCTTTTCAGGATGCTGCTCAGTTCCTGAAGGCCACAATGAAGAACGGTGGCAATGTAAGATACATAAACAATATATAATGTGTATATACACACACAACGTGGCAGAGAACAGTTATGTTAAAAGATTAAACCAAAGCTCAAACACAATATGTCCAAAAGCTAATCTTTCTTTTAGCTTACTGTGGAAACATTATCCTTGAAACACGTCTCTATTCTGGTTATAATTTCATGCCGTTGACTTTTCTTTGGAAATTTGAGATTGCATTATGGCTGTACTGCACTCAACAGTTTGTTACAGCATGGACGCTGTATTTCCGTTCATGGTCATGTTTCAAGTTTAGTCTTCTGCCGGTGTACATCTTTAAATATATTGACTAGAGCTGTCAGTCTTCGTCTATAATACCATTCAAATTCCATTTGATATTTTTTTGAAATATTTGAATAATATGTACTACACTACCCAGGCGGATGCATTGTCAATGCCACTGAAAGCATGTGGTTGTTACATGTTCTGTCCACTAGAGGGACGTCAAGTAACAAACGATGCTCACTGCATTAATAACAAAGCCAAACGGTGCTGCCACTACTATTAGTAATTTATAAGCAACCTGTGTCTTGCAGATTGTCACGTTACTAAGAATGCAGCTATTAGAAGGTAATATATGAATTTGAAGCTAACATAAACTTGACCTTTCTCCATGAAGCTCCCAGCTAAGTTAACGGTACTATACCTCGCGACGCAGTTGGAAAACAAGAAAAAGCCATCTAATGTTAACATAAGCACTTTGGCTCGGTGGATGTTGATTTTTCAAATCATGTTAAAACTATTTCCCGTCCTTACGAGTTCCCGCTGCAGCCTGTCACTCCCCTTGTACTAACTTTACTCGGTATGCAACGTTAGCTTAGACCTCACAATGCCTTGTTTCTCACTCCTGCTAAGTCATTGTTCATAAGACATGACATGAGTGACACATGCGGGTAGGCCAAGGCGAGAAGAGGGAGATTAGATAACGTTAGTTATAACATATTTATTAAAAAAAGGTCACATTCGAATAGCAATTTCAACATTTAAATAGTATTGAATTTTTTGCTATTCGAATTTTGGTATTCGTTCCAAAAGCCCTAATATTGACCATTTATAGCCGACCATACATTTGCTCATGAATTAAATGTCCATAAAGGCTTCAGAAAATGGATTGCTAAGTAGTTAGGTTTGTGATTATTATTTTTCTTTTTATCATCTTTCTTATAACAATTATATTAGTTTTTGAACATATTTCAATTTATAAGATTACTTTTGAAGTATGATTAAAATCAGAGTTATTTCTCCTGCCCAGTCGTCTGCAGGGGCCAGCGGCAGCGCAGACAACAGGGGGACGAAGAGGAAAGCTGAGGACAGTGACAGCGAGCCGGAGCCTGAAGACAACGTCAGGTAAACCTGAGGGTTTTTTTGTTTGTTTTATTCCACATATTCCTACATTACCCAAAATGCAACTCACAGCAGATATAGTAAATGCATTTCTTGTTCCACCTTAAGAACACTAACATAAATGTGTCGTTTTCAGTTTTTATTTAACAAAAACCCTAAATCTATTTAATAAACGACACAATACTGTGAGTTAAAGTTGTCAATGACATTTTGAGATCAGTCTATAAAAATGTGCCTTGGGTAATCTGTTTTCACCTGGCTGGAATAAAAACTAAACTGTTTACGTGTTTCCTCATGAAAACAATGCACTGACACTTTATAACTGAGTGCTCTCACTCGTAGGATGCTCTTCAGCAATGGCACTTCACGTTTTTAACATTTACAGTAATCGATGCCCTTGGCAACCAGATTGAGTAAATTGGCAACCATTTCGTGGCCTCTAGTTGCCCCCTTTGACAAACACCTGATAAAGTTTTCATGTGTTTACAGGTATTGACTGTTATGCCATGAATTATTTCCGTTTGTGATTTGTTATGAGCACCCTGACCAAATTCCTAGCAACTTGCTAGTGAATCTTGAATGGAATCAATAACTTACCATGCGGTTATTGCCTATTTTGAAACATTCATAGAGAGAATTTGTTGTTTGATATAAAAAGAAATTTCACATTCAATATCTGTTTGTTTAATGTAAGAGATACTAAGAGTAATTCATATTGGAAATGGGTTGAACAATTATTAACAAAGTTGTCGGGATGTTATTTTGAAAAATAATTTTTTTTGTACTTTCAACACTGAGAAAAATTACCAGCCTTGCTGTTTTAGCCAAAAATACATTTTGACATTTTTATATCACAAGTCTTTATCACGATAAAATATTATTTCTATTGACAACGATATCATAATTTCTTATACAGGCCTCTAGAGTTCAATCAAAATTTGTAAGGGTGCAATTAAAATCTTTCCTAGGTCGCACCGGTGCACCCAACGTCCTCGCATCTGCTGCCTTTCATCAAACGAAGCAATGTCGTATTAATATGGTTTAATGTTGCATTACGAGACCCATTTCTTCTGTAAAGCTGTGCCAGTGTTTGGATCTCTCTTACTCTCCGCGCAGCCCCGCCCCCTTTCACTCACGGTTCCCCAGCAACATGGAGAGACACAGCGGCGGTCCACACTGCTGACATTTGTCTACAGTTTTAGTTGTTATCAACACAGCTGTAGATTGTTAAGCATGAGAGGCAAACCTGTATTTGTACCAGTGTTTCTGCTGATAACTCAATCGCAGCCGCCACGGCAAAAAACACAGAAGTTATTGAATGCAACTAACTACAGTTTGTAGAGTAATGGCGTGTGAGAAGGACCCTGCTGGACCTGGGCCAGAGATGTGACCCATGGCCAGAATATCATAGTTGATAAAAATGCAGCGCAGTGATGATAGACATTTCATACATTAACGTGTGTAACTCAGCTGACCCGCCAAAGCGCATTCGACCCGTGCTGGACCCATTCATAATGAGTCAGCCGTCACTTTGTGAGTAGCATACGCTTCAGTCAAACGCACTACTCCCTATGTCTTTTAGGGGTTTTTCAAGATTATTTTCTTCAATTTTGGCCTTTATTTTGATAGGAAAGCTGAAGACATCAAAGGGGAGAGAGAGGGGGAGAATGACATGCAGCAAAGGGCCGCAACAGTCATTGAATTAATATAACTCACAAAAGCCAACTAAACTTAAATGAAAACCAAAGTTTTCTATTTAAAAAAAGTACATATAAGGTGGAAATTTCAGAATAAAGGTGTATCTTAATGGTATGTATCCATATGTCCACTTTACAGTGATGATATTGGATTGTTGAATTGATATCATCCAGATCAGTGTACTTTAAAATAAATCTTTACAGACTAGCAAAGATGGCGTTAACAAACACAAGCAGAGAGATCCGCTCATTATTGCCACAGTGCTGCAGCACAAGCTGTTGAAAACTCTTCACTCTGTCTCTCTCTCACACACACACACACACACACACACATCCCTCTGTTGAACAGCTCCCACTTCCCTCTGCTCATGATTAACATGGAAAGCAGGAATATTCGAATAAATTCCTCTGTGACGCACTTGTCAAAGCTGCTAAATCCATCGGGCTAAATTGGTATTCATGGAGGCTTTCCTCTCAGGAGTCGGCGCTCCCTGCGGACCAGACAGATGCTGGACAGCCTTGATTATGCGTGCAGAATGGCATCGCCGCCCCAAATCTACCAAGAAGTCAAAGCCATTAAACTATTCCTGCAGCAGGGAGAAAGTTAATGCAGTTTTCTTTTCCGCCTATAGATGAACAAAGCAGCATTTTGATAAGCAAATGGATCATTTAGGTATATAAATTTACTCTACAAACGTGATTGTTCAACGGTGGAATACATTTACATTTCAGGGTCACAAAGTTTTGGAAAAACTCATGTTAAAGCCACAGCATGCGGACAGCTGATTACCAAGAGAATGGTTCAATATTATAATACATTAGAAACCAAACTTAAATACTGTGGACGCCCATGGTGCAAATCCAACACATCGTGAAGTCGTTGCTCACTGGAGGAGCGGTTGTAACGAAAGCATTAGCTCATAGGTTCAGCCGGTTCTTTCCAGATGTGCAGTCTGTCCAGAGTGAGAACATCACCGCCTCAATCTTTGAACTGTGGGCATTAAACTGGATGGATACTGTACGGAGTGTCCCTGATTTCTAACCTGGAATTGGTCGCTCTTTGCAAATTTTCCCCCTGACTCTGCTGTGAAGTTGTAGCAGGTCACGTCTAGGCATTGGCATGGGCCAGTTACCCATTTCAAGGTATACCGTGGTATAGGGCTGGGCGATATGGAGAAAATCAAATGTCATGATATTTGAATACAAATACCTCTATTGATATTGCAACAATATTGTGGTGTTGACTATTGGTACTTTCAGAAAATATTTACTCAATGAGATTTTAGATAATCATCAGTAATTTAAAACCAGGAAAAGACAACTCTTATGCCACATAGTCTCCTATCACAATATCGATATGATATATTGCCCAGCTCTAAAGCAATATACCTTTCTGTCATACCGTTCCTGCTGTTTTGAGTTGTCCAGGACAGACTCTCCCTGCCAGTGTGCAATATGTTCTGATGTTTGTTCTGTCAGAATCTTTTACCGGCACATGCATAGTCACAATATCTGATCTACGATCAATACTCTCGATTGGACCACTGGATTTACAGATCAGCCATCTTCAGATTTGTCAACTTGTTTTTATTTGTTAAATATACTCATAACTTACTAAAACAAGTTATTAACATGTTGTGGCCCATGCAGTTAGAATGAACTGTATATGTCTGCAAACAAGACTTTTATGCAGCATACAGGATTAAAGCCGTACGGTGTCTGCTCAATTTTAACGTCTGCTCTTAAATTTTTTATCATATCTGACTGGTAAGCTTAAATGCTTTTTATTCCAGTGCTCTGTGAAGAAAACGAGTTCCATCTTCTGAATAGTTTGGATTATTAAAGCACAATATATTTTCAAAATATTTGTGTCCATGTGCGCTGCAGGTTGTGGGAGGATGGCTGGAAGCAGAGATACTACAAGACCAAGTTTGACGTGGACGTGGAGGATGATGACTTCAGGAAGAAGGTGGTTAAGTCGTACGTGGAGGGTCTCTGCTGGGTGCTGCGTTACTATTACCAGGTAACACTGAAATCACTTGCTTCATTTACATGTTCACCAGTGGTACAGACTTTAAATGGCTCTTTTCTTTTAACTGTCATAATGATTATGGCGACCTGTGACCCCCTTTCATCAAGCTTCTACACAAGAAAACCGCTTTAATTAGCAGTAATTAAAAAGAATTAAGCACCACGAATTTAATGAACCTCTCCAATCCTGTTTTTTCTGCTGACAGTTAAATGTATAAATGTACTTTATTGCAGTATTTTCAAATTAACACTATCTCTGATAATGGTTAAATCATCAGTATGTTACATGAAACACTGTTGTAGAGTGTCTGCTGGATGTTCTAGTCTTCAGGGGACACAAAGGTAAAAATCCAAGTTGGAAGACATCATATAACGCAGATATACTTTATTGTAACCACAAAGATGCCGATAATCGTGACATACCATCTAGAACAGTGCATATGGCACACCTACCAGATAACCATAAAGTCACTGGTTTGACTCCGGCCATGGACCTTTTGTTGGACCCCTTCTCTCTCCGCATAAAAAAATTAATAAATTTTTTTTTTTTATATATATCATTGTCATGTGTGACTTTACAACACAATTGTTTTCAAAAGTGCTTTGCATTTCAGTATTTACAGAATGACTAAATGTATTGCAAATTAGAAAAATATAACTAATCCCGCTGCTATAGAAGTTCCTGCACATCTGTATTTAAAGTAGTCTGTGACCTTTTTTCTCAAGAAACAAAATAAATCTGTATTCAGAGATCCATGAAACAAAGGTGTTGGTTGTATTAAGTTATTAACCATATTCGATTTACAGTTGATCATCTTAGATCAAACTGACTCATTCTGTCTAAAATAAGACACCAAATGGACGACCAGTGTTTTTAAACAGAGCGACAGGTTTTTTTTTTTTTTATTGTTGAAAGTCAAGAACTCCTTACTTTGAGTGTCTCAACAAATAAACCTCCACTCCGCAGAGATATTACTATCTCCACTTTATTGTTTGCAGTGTGATTATACACTAAATCATTTTTATTGTTGTAAAATATTGATCTTTATCTTGAAATGAAATTATCAGCTGTAGGCCCTCTTCAGAAGAGCCGGGGGCGTCTCGGGCTGAGTCGGGGGGGGATTTGTTCGTGCTGATTGTGAGCTGTCTATATGCACGCTCTGTGTGTCATGTTCGCCAATCCAAAGCCCCTCTCGGGGGGCCGTTCTGGATGAATTCATTAGCGGGCCCTCCGCGGACGGGGACGTGTCTGCTCTCTGCTGCAACACATTCACGGTTCTGTGCCGTGCCCCCCACACCCCACACCCCACCGATTTATGAGCATGCACATGTTGCCGAATGATCCAAGCGGGGTTTATCAAAACACAAAATATTTAAGTTTAACCCCAAATGAGTTTTCTTTCTGAACAATAAGACTGAGATTGAGCAGCAGAAGAATCAACTTTCCTGATGTAATCCTTATTTTTAATTTTTTAATTTTCCAATCTTGATTCTTAAAATCTCAAAATCAGACTTTGTGTCTGTGTTATAATGTCCTGGCTGGGGTTCCTTGTTACATATGGCAGCTTTATTGTCCATGGTTGCCTAATTGGTTCTTTTTTTTTGTGTGTGTATTGGCTACACTGAATTGCAACTAATGCTGTCTAACACAACAGGCCTGTAAATGCAATCGGCCTCCATGAAGGTTATAAAGTTAGTTTTTTGTTGATTTAACTTTATGGTCATTTGCGCTACTGTTGATTGTGTGAGTAGAGTGAAAAGTGTTTACACAAAATATTTTTTGTAAAGGTGTTTTTTACGAAGATGTATCTATAATTTGCACTTTAAACATAATGCCATATTCACAGGTTAAATAAGTTTTCCTTTCTTGTGAAGTAAATTTAGGTTCCCTGCACACAATCTGACAAGTGTGTATGGGATATAATTTTTATTCTGATTTACTTAAACCTTTTTCGAATTTGGTTTAAAACAAAGTGAATCTAGACTTGGATATTAATGATAATCATCATAATAATAATCAAAATCAGAAGAAGACATCTAAGATATTATTAATCATGCATTTTGTTATATTTGGTTTGTAAAGGCCACTTGGTTTCAATTTTTACAGAACTAATGGTCCTTAAAAGTTCTAGCCAACCTTTGTACTACAACAACAAACTGTTTTCCATATTTTTAACAATGAGGGATCATGTATGATTTAAGACAAGAATATTTTTTTTTTTTTTTTGTAAGTTTTGACACATCTGTAGATCCATTTATTAAATAATCTTTAATTGTTTAGCACTGGATTTAACTAAAATTAAATTTAAATCCTTGAGACTAGACCTGAAATTGTTAATTAGATGGATTGAGAATGAATCTATTTACTACCTAATTGATTGTTTCATGTCAAATTTGCTGTTTTGAAGTTTCTCACGTGATGATTAATGTTTTGTATCGTAATTGACATAAAAAAAGTTAACATCTTTGGGTTTTGGACACTTGGTTCTCTTCCTTCCCATTGATAGACTTAATGATAAATCAGAAAAATGCTAATTGATGATAAAAGCATTTTATTAGTTGCGGCCCCAGAAGTATTTTTTAAACTCAAAGACTCAAAAGGATTAAATCGTCAATGGGAGACTACAGTGAGTCTTTGCCCAGCTTTTTGTTTCACTCGTTGATTTACTTTGATAACATGGTGATCTTTTCTCCCTGTCAGATGTTATGAAACACGACCGTAAATGTATTTATTTGTATTGTTGCGGTTTGTGATCTTTGACCCCGCCGAGCCAAGGTCACAAATGAATTTCTCCTCGGGACAAAGCATGTCGTTGCATTACCATAAATGATCTGTGCCATTATTTGAGTGTGGAGATTGGAGCCTCCTCCAGCTTTTATCATGGTAAAGTCCCATATTATCATTTGAATGACCATCTTTAATAATAGAGTGGTGAGATTGGCTGAGATGTGAGGATTGGTGGATTTATCAGAGAGGGTCTCGTTTGCTCAGAGGTGGATTGTGGGAAGTGAAGGTCGTTGTTCAGTGCAGTACGTGTTTATTCAGGAAGGATAAGTGGTCCCGAATGTTGCATCTGCAGGGTTAGATTTCTATCGCTCCTCTTCTTCTTTGCTCTCACATAAACATTTTGGAAAAAAATTCAGAGCTGTGGAGGAAAATGTTTTTTTTTGAGATGCAAGAGCCTCTCAGCAGGTGTTGGAGAACATTTAGTCCCCAGACGCTCAAGGGTTCATGGTACAGTCTATTTTTCCAAGGACTGGATCGGTTTCAGCTCCACTGTAGATCAAGCAACATAAATGAACCCCCCATATGACATAGAAGTTTGAAAAACAGTATAACAGTTTGCAAGGCACTCTGTCTGATCAAGTTTCAGGTTTTTAAATGTCAGCGTAGCCACGTCTGCTGATCAGATTGGATTTAAAGCTTTGGGCTGCAGGGGAACATTTGTGGGGAAAAAGGGCAACGAAAATGAAAAGAAGAAAAACACACGCAAAAGCTTTTGTCAGTCAGGAAATTACTTTCATGTCACTTAAAATGTTCTGCAACACGAGAGAAAAGAAACCAATCAAAACCAGCAACTTATGGTTGGTATAGCAGACATTAAATCAAACTGAATGTAGTTGACAGATGATTAATCAGCACTTATTAAGTCTTTAATCAAACAAATGCCAGCTTTTCCTTTTCTGTTTTATAAAATAAGATATCTTCTGGCTGTGGACAAAACAATTTGAAGACCGCTATGGAGAATTATAATAGATAATGTTTCACTATTTTCTGACATTTATCTAACAGACTTAAACAATTAAAAATAATCCACAGATAAATTATTTGTGAAGATAATTGTTAGTTGCAGCCTTGGTTAAACGCTAAATGCACAGGCTGAGCAGCTCACGGCCTGTTTGGGATTTCTTCTGACGTGAAGTGATATTAAAGTCTGATTTGTTTCTGTGATGATCTGCAGGGCTGTGCCTCCTGGAAGTGGTACTTCCCGTTCCACTACGCTCCGTTCGCCTCCGACTTCAAAGACATCAAAGGGATGTTCACCGACTTTGAGAAGGACACCAAACCGGTAAGAATGGTCTAAACCCTTACTTCTCTACTTCTTTTCTTTTGTTGTCTGTTCTTTTGTCTCCTCTTCACCTCCAGATCACAATCTTACAGAGAAGAATTATTTTTTATTTTTGAATAATTACAATCAGATGCTAGTAAAGTCATTTTGTGTGATGCCATAGTGGAGATGTTATTCGGAAGATCCACTAAAACGGATCTGCTTGAACACGCCTTAAAAGCTGGGGTTGGCATTTTTCAGGAAAAGGCAAAATAAACGACAAGATTGTGAAATCCTCCTCCCGCCGCCCCCCCCGCGCAGCTCTCCCCTTTCTGTCGTCAGCCCCTCTCTTCATACAGTAACCTGTACTAGTCATTCATTTCAATCATCCCCATTGTCACTGTTATCCCGACGCTGTTGTATAACCTGTTGTCATTGTAAAGCCCTTTTGAGACGGCCTACTGTGATTTCAGGCTTTAACTCGCTACAGAACGTGAACTTCAATTAGCCTCAGCTGTAATCTACTGTTAGCGGAAGGCTTAACTATTAGCAACATTTTCAGTCATCTGCTGATGTTGATACATATATTTCCTTAATTGTCAAACACTCTTTTCGGCTCTCTTTGAGAAGTCAACTCTTTTTATTTTGGGTTGCTTTGCAGTGTAGACAGTTGTTGCCAATGGTGGAATTGCAACTTTTTCTGCAGGATTTTTCTGCCATTAAATCAGGCTCCTAAAGACGTGCATCTCGCTCTCTCTCTCTCTCTCTCTCTCTCTCTCTCTCTCTCTCTAACAACATGTGATTAGCTGAAATCTTGTGTCACAGGTCAGATATTCTAAAGCTTGAAAATCACCAAAAGGAGATGCACAAGTCTAGCTTAGTTTTTTATCTGACCTCTTTAATTACAATATGATTGAAATGTGTCTTTTTGTATTACATAAAAAGTGAATGCACGATAAAATACTCAAAAGACAGTGCTTGGAAATGAAATGAAAAGTCATTACTCACATTAGCACACAAATATGTGTTTATATCATGTCCTGGATCACTAAAAGAAGTTGAATATTGGCCTATAAATGATGTTCAATAAAGACAAGACTGAGTATGGGTGTGTAAACCACAACTGTGTGTGGTTGTTGTGTGCAGTTCAAGCCACTGGAGCAGCTGATGGGAGTGTTTCCTGCCGCCAGCGGCAACTTCCTGCCCCCAACATGGAGGAGCCTCATGAGCAGTCCTGTAAGTGTCGAGTCCAGTGACAATTTAGAGGTCTTTAAAATTGAGTCAAGATATGTTTGACTAATACTAATACAGAAATATTTTCTTTCTTAGATGCTGACTTTCTCGTAGCAATAGTTTTCTCTCAACCTTTGCCTCATGTTTTTACAAGTTTTGTTAGTTTTTTTTCAAGTCTCTTCACCTTTTATTTTAAACACTACTTTTGACACAGGATTCTCCCATCATTGACTTCTACCCAGACGACTTTGCCATTGATCTCAACGGCAAGAAATACGCCTGGCAGGGTGAGTCACTTTCCCACTCAAACTCAGTTCTCATTTCTAACCGTCTAGTTACAGCTATTTTTATCTTTTTTTTTTTTTTTTGGGTTGGGATTCTACAAAGGGACGCATTAATTCATTCCCATGCTGTTTTTTTGTTCTTTAAATCCAATTAGCACTGGGCAATATATCAAAATTATATTTATCGTGATATGAAACTAGATGTCTTAAATTTTGGATATCATAATATGGCATAAGTGGTTTTCCTGTTTTTAAAAGCTAAATTACAGTGATGTCATTTTGTGAACTTACCAGACTGTTATAACTGTTTTATGATTTGCTTTTATAACAATTTATATCCACATTACTGATGATTATTTATCAAAAATGTCATTGTGTAAATATTTTGTGAAAGCACCAATAGTCAACACTACAATATTGTGGGGCGGCCATTAGCTCACCCAGTAAGAGCGTTTGCCCCGTGTTGGCTGAGTCCTGCAGCGGCACGGGTTTGAGTCCAACCTGTTGCCCTTTGCTGCGTGTCATCCCCCATCTCTCGCCCCCTTTCATGTCTTTCCACTGTCTCTACACAATAAAGGGAAAGCCCCAAAACACAACACAACAATATTGTTGCGGTATCGATATTGAGGTGTTTGGTCAAAAATAACCCAGCCCTAAATTCAATAGTTTCTTCCTTCCTTGACGTACAGTCATGTCACTCAAGTGGGTGTAGCATATAACAAACACTACAAGCCGTTAAATTCCCTTATATCTGCTTAATTTCGAAGGTGTGGCCTTGTTACCTTTCGTGGATGAACGTCGGCTGAGGACGGCTCTCGCAGACGTTTACCCCGACCTCACACCTGAGGAAGGTGAGTAAAAACTCTGGATTACTGTTTTGTAATTAAGTTTCAAATTTTTAACAAATTTGTTTCTGTGTTAAGGTGATGAGTGTTTGACAGACGTAGCTTTCATATTTATGATTGTCTGCTCTCTTTCATAGTCGATTAATGGACCATACGGCCGTTTTGGTCGGAGTCGACTTAATTTTGATTAGGCCAATTAGGCCTTTTTCACTTTCATACTGAATGATTTTCCAAGAAACGGATGAGCACATCTCTGTTAAACAAAAAGATTTGGAGTGTTGCTTTTGCACGATTCTCTGTGTAGAACCTCAGATCTGTTGATTAAATCAGGTCCTCTATTAGTCAAAATTGTATCAAGTGTTAGTCAACTAAGATCTTCTTTAGTTGGGGACAGCCCTAAATGTCGATGACTTTAAGTACCAACACGGGTCTGTCATGAAGTTTGACACGTAGCAGTGAAGCAGGGTAACTGAAAGCAAATTGGAAGTTAAGAAATTAAGAGATATTATTCAGATTAGATTAAATTTACCATGTATTAGGGGTGGAACGGTTCATGTATTGAACCAAAACAGTACAGGCGTCATGGTTCGGCACGTGAATTTAAAAATAAATAAAACCTGTGTGCAAATTAACTGATGTAATGCGGAGCTACTGTTAGATACGCTGGATCTTCAGGGACACCAAATCTGTAGCCCCGCCTTAGCTCTGAGGCTCAGCGTGCAGTATGTAGCCGAGGTCCACCTATGTATGCAGTTTTAGTGAGTCAGAGATAGCAGCACAAAGTGTTAACTTAATGACAGTCGCTAGATTTAACAACTTTTCAGACCCCCTTAGCAAGTGTTTTTTTTTTTTTTTAAAGACATATCTGGCGACTTTCTATAGAAACAATGCCGGTATCTTCCAGCGAGCACGTAAGGTATTTCAGTCTTCTGTTCTGTGACTGAGGAGCAGCCCCTCCCTTCTCTGCTCTATCTTGCGCAGGCAGGTAGAAGGGGAGGGTCGACAAGTGTAGGTACGGGCAATAAATACTATATAATAGTATATTAGCTTTAGCCAGGCAGTGAGCAGCTTTCTGTGGTGACAAATGGCCAGGAGACGTGATAACGTTGGATTAATCAGGTAATTTAGTTTCTTTGCAGAGAACAGAGATGCTGTATTTTTATTGCTGATTGTCTTATTTACTTTACAAGTTCCAGATGGAGTCTGGAGATAATGTGTGTTACATATTGTTTACTGTTTACATCTTACACACTTCAGGCTTTTTGCAGCTAGCTCAATGGAGAGACTATATGACACTAGTTGGTACAGCCTGAGACATGAACGATAAAAAGAAATTGCCTTTGGCATATTTGTTTTTCTTTTCCCGCCATTGTACCGAACTCATACCAAACGTGATGTCTAAACCGAATTGTGACTTCTGTGAACTGTTCCACCCCTACTATGTATAACTGAGAGGAGATTGTACTTATGTACAGAAGTCTTAAAGGTCTCTTGACGTGGTGCCCTTTGGAGACCTTAGTGGTCTCCTAATACCATACCTGAAGTCTCGTTCCCAAATGACTGTCACTAAAGCCAGTCCCACTATGCGATTTCCTTAGTATGTGCCATTTCTGAGTCTGTAGCTTTTGAGGAGAGGGGGCAAGGTGGAGGCTGGGGGTGTGGCTTTGACCAACTGCCACTTTGCTCGTTTGAAAGCCATGATGTCTCTCTCTCATGGGTGGGCCAAATTCTCTGGGCAGGCAATGCAGAGAAAGGGGAGATAACCAGATCGGCCCATCTGAGCTGTCATTTTCTCAAAGGCAGAGCAGGATACCCAGGGCTCGGTTTACACCTATCACCATTTTTAGCCACTGGGGGACCATAGGCAGGCTGGAGGAACTCATATTAATGTTAAAAAAACTAAAAAATCTTGTGCTCCAGGACTTGCCTATAACATGTTTATAACTTTTAATAATAGACAAACTTAAGTTGTAGCACTTATTTTTAATTATGACCCACAACCATTTACATTTTATTTCATTATGGGAAAACTGTACGATGACACATTTCAGATGAATGTAGTTTTATTGGGAAAAACTCAAGACCTCTAAAAACCATTTAATATACTTACATTGTACGCACTGCTGTGACCACAGGGAAGAAAACCATTTGATGCAATGAAAAGTATCTCATTTATTTAACATAAGACAGTTTTCTCTCTGTTTTGATGATGAGTATATCCAAAAAACATTTACTGTTGGCTCATCTTCTTTCCTGCAGACTTTGCTTATCTGTCTTGTTGTTGGTTTTTGAGACTTTTCACTTGTCTTTCCATCCGTCTGTCCTCATCATCTCTCCATTCTTCTACCATGTTCTAGTTATCACCAGTCTGCCCAATAATCATTGTTTTTCTCTTCCTGACCGCAGCCACTGTCTGTTCTCTGTTGCAGTGAGAAGAAACAGCCTGGGCAGTGATGTGTTGTTTCTCGGGAAGTCTCACCCGCTCTTCGACTTCATCCATGAACTCTACCGAACAGAATCTCACGAGGTAACAAATTCAAATCAAATCTTTTTTTTTTTTTTTAAGCTTGAAACAGTCAATGCACTTTTAGGCAGTGTTAAGACAGCCTGCATTGGGCGTATGACAGTCTGGCAAAAACACACGTCTTTCCATTGATTTTTGAATGGCGGTAGTGCATTTAAAGTTGTGAAAAGTTGAGACCGACTAGACTTTTGGAGGAACACAACCTGATGTTGCGTTGCAGTGGCCAATCACGTAACCGAAGAAATGACTTGTCAGTGTTTTGAGCTATGACTTGAGGCGGTGTGAGAGTCCCAAAAAGAAACCTCACTGGCTTTATTGCTGCCACAAAGTTTTAAAACACGATGAAGGGGGGACAAAAGCTGTTTGTGTAATAGCTGAATGTTTTCCTGCAACAACAAAGCACTCAGTATTTCTTTCTCACTCTGCTGTGAAATAAACATCAATGCATTATGGATCAATAAGTTTAATTCAATAACATGTGAGTACTTTTAATGTTGGTACTTCCAACATATTTTGATGCTTATACTTTTTGTACCAAGTTTCCCAATTAACTTCTCATAGTTGCGTTGTTTAATTGCTTCTTTATTAATATTTAATATTTTTTGTGTGTAGTGGTGTAATGCATTGTGCAGCTGACAGCCTCCCGTCTCAGCTGCCCTGTCATCTTAACACGTGTCTGTAGTAATAATAATAATTTCTCTTTCTGTGGTTCTGTGTAAAAGATCTGCATTACTTGCTGCGTCATTCTGCTGCAGATGTGTTTGTGTAGCTGAGCAGGTGTCTTCTCAGTCGGATTTGGTCTCGTTGATTAATGCATTTGTAAACCAAAGCAAATTGTTGTTCAGACTCCTGTTTACTCACTGGGTGAATACTTGTTAATGAGCATTTCTGAACAGTGAAGCAAAACAATACAGCAGCGTGTAAACTGCAAACTTTACCCAGGACTCATCAGATTTGGCTCAAACTAGATGTTACAGGCAGGAGCTACTGAGGATCTTAAATAAACAAAGATACATCACTGCACACATCGTAATAACAATGGTCCAACATTTTTTTTTTTAATGAAAATTGCATATTTTTTAAATGAAAACATGTTTTCTTGAGGGAGGACCCCTAAGCCCCCCACAAAATACTACAAAGGTGGTGTGTTTCAATCCATTTAGCTGTTTTTACAAGCTTTTTCAATGTGCGCATAAAAACCTGAGTGGAAACGGACAAAGAAGTTTTTACTGCCTCCTCACTCACTGTAGATGCGCACGTGAAAAGGACTCAAAGCCTAAGAAAACATTTTGGGTTACAATTACACAGAAAATACGTACAGTTATACAGCCGGTGTGACAAATGTTAAAAAAAACGTGACTGAAACATGTGTAGACATGTTAGATTATCGATATCTTCTGTGCAAAGCTGACACATTGTCCAAAATAAGAAATAATTCATCCCCTGGGGAACCTAAATGTGATCAGTAAATTTCATTAATAAGTATGCTCTTGTCAGCAGGACAAAAGCAACTCTTTAATTCTCTATGCACATTATCCAATGAAGTGTGAGGTGGAGTAATATTTTAGTGTTGAAGCAAAAATGGCTGTATATACTAGTCAGTATATCAAATCCTCATTTCTTACTTGAAACAAACTCCACTTTTCCCTACATCAGGACACTGAGATCCCGGCAGAGCTGTGCCATGGAATCCTAGGTACATTAAATCTTGATGACAACCCTATTTTACCGGATAAGTAAGCAAATGACTGCTTTATTCTTACTTTCGTACATTTTGTCTCATGTTATGTTTTTTGACAAACATTTACACACTGAGGGTGATCCAGTTCAAGTGTGACAACACCAACTTGTTTATTTATTTACTTCTTTTCCGAATTATCCCTCAGGCCAGTGACTTCACCCATCCCAATGCTCCGTGACATTTCACAGAACAATGCAATCTGGTAAGGCCCGTCCATCATCATCATTTCTACTGTTTTCTGAAAGTTAAAGTCTTAAGAGTGGAACAATGTGTCATATTTTTTTTTTTTTTTTTTTTTGTTCCAGGTTGAAATAATCAATATTTGAACACACTTCCCAAAATCGTAAATTGATCAAAATGTTTAACGGATGCTGGTGTCAGTTTCGGGATCTTACACTGATACTGTTGCAACTTGACAGGCTGGATCCTGTTGTATTTATAGACACATTATGCTTAAAGTTGTGCTGCTATTTTGTGTGTGTGTGTGTGTGTGTGAATAAAAAGCAACACAGTGTATAATTAGCAGTGCAGCGAATTTGTTCATTTTTCAATTAATTGTCTAAACGTTTGAAGACATCATCTTGATCTTAAATGTCTTGTTTTGTCCGACCAGAAGAATGACACTCGAAGATATTCGGATTACAAAATGGAGAAAAGCAGCAAATCTTTACATTTGAGACTCTTAAACCAGAGACATTTTTGGCATTTTGTCTTGATAAAGCGGCTGAAATCGCTTTAAAAAAACATCTTAGTTTTGATAGTAAGTAAGTTGGTTCAATCATCGATATCCCATTACCAACTGGCACATTGCTAGACGGGTTCTTAAACCAGTATGCAGCCTTTCTCTGAGAAAATAAAGACCTTTAGGAATGTGGGAAATGACGAGGTAATGTAGACGAGGCAGGCTGAGAAAGACAACCCCTCATCCCAAGAATAATCCTCTACATCAAACAACACTAACTCCAGATCTCTGTGTTGAAGGGGAAGAGTCTTCCTTTTAGAAAAGTAAGCTAATGGAACTCTTTTTGTCCTTGGTTGAAAATGATTTTCTTCTGCTTTCCAGCGTGAAGTTCAAGGATCCCCACTTCGCAGAAGGCTTTGTGTTCAAGGCAGTCCTCCTCTCTGGAGCCAAGTGAGAGATTTTTCTTGAACTTTATCTCAGAAATGTTTCCCCAAATATTAAAGCCACTTCCTTTTCAGGTGTGGAAAGATTTTAATTTTGCACCCCTCGTTATTAAAGGCTGGAGATGAGTCTCAGTGATGTCACTTTCATCAAACAGGAGCAAATCCATTTGTTGGATACATTAATTGTTGGTTTTGGGTCTTTTTGGGATTTGTTGACAACACTATAGTAGAGAATAATTGTTCACAAAGCAGTCACAAAACTTTATTGGGGTATTAGTTTCTTAATGTGAAACTGTAACACAATTTAACCGCCACGCAGCGGCAGTGAGAAGTTAATGCAACCTTTTGTAGATTTAAAAACCCGACCGTAAAGTTCCTGCAGTACACTCCTCCTGCTTCTACTCGAACTAGATTGTAATGTTTTATACAAAGGACACTAAAAAGATTGGAGACCAGTTTTACTCACCTGCTGCTGTTTTTAAGATGCTGTTGAGAATTTTTTTTTTTTTTCTTCATCATTTTCTTTGGTCAATTTTCATCTAATGTGATTTTCACTATTATTCATTTTATTTTTATTAGTTACTAGTCTATAAATTGTTTTTTGAATAATTGTTTAGTCCATGTAAATGTATAAATAATAACTTAGAGGCCATTGTGCCTATTAGGCAAAAGTCTTTTTTCACATAAATCTTTCTCTGTGCATCTGTTATTGTTAAGGATGCCCAACAAGGTCCTGAAGCCAGGGGACTGGGAGAAGGGGAACAGGGAACCATGGAGGCCCCAGCTGGGCTTCAACCAACACAGGCAGCAGGCTCACCTCAACCAGTCCGGCTTCCGTGCTCTGGGGTAGGTTTCTCAGTTACTTTTTACAGCCATTAAAACATTGTGAAAGTCACAAAGTATATAATGTAAAAAAATATATACTTGAATGTTGGCTGAGTGTGTTTAGCCTTTGGCAGGGGCAAAGGTGTGCAGGTCATTCAGAACACACATCAAAATCTTTTAGTTTACGTACAGAACATAATGTGCAAAATTATTGTTTTTCTCGATTTATATTACAAAAACCACGATCAAAATGTGCTCAATTGCACACCCCTACGTGAGAAAATAGCATCTTGAACACAGTAAATAATATCCACAAAAAGCACATTTTGAAGGTCTTGCTTTGTCCATCCACAGTTGAAATGTCACCTGTGTTGATTTCACTCTAATGAAACGGTAGTTTATTAAGCTGTACACCTGTTACTAAACCATCCTGCAGGGTATGGTGATATTTGTAAGTGTTAAACGACGAGGGCTGATTCTGCACTGACTCGGTATTTATATCTGGGAGAAGAGTACAGTATTTTAAAATGGAAAATGTGTTAAAATGTTTGCACCCCCACCCTCCGAACACTCCCCATTAACCAGCCATCCTTGATTATGATCTAAGCTCTCTCCTCCACACATTGATATTATCATTAAGGAAATGCGAATAATTGAACATCTGGCTCGGTCCGACTGTGGCGTGTTTGGGAATTAATTATGCACAGATTTGAAGAAACAGAATGTATTCCAAATTTTTTTTTTTTCTGCAAAACTAAGTCGTTAACTCAGTAATTCAGGCAGTTATGTGCCTTGATGGGGCCACACAGGCAGGTGCTCAGAGGGTGGTGGGCAGAAAAACCTGGAGAAAGAACCTGTTCAGAAAAGGATCTCTTTTGTAATTCTTTGATTTCAAATGATTGACTAAGGGATGAGTGGTAAGTCAAGTCTGAGGCAAGAAGCCAGCTTTGTACACCTCGGCTATGATGGAGACTTCTGTTTGGAAACCGCAACCGAAAAAACACAAGTTTTGCAATTCTCTTTTGTATATATTTGTAATTAAGTATTAACTAAATGGCAAATGGACTGCCTATTTATTAAGTGCTTTTATCAGCTGCTGGCCTAAACATAAAGAGCATTTTGGGATTCAATGTCTTGCCCAAGGACACAACAACATGTGGACATGGAGAGCTGGAAATCAAGATCTGCACCAGTTTATTCGTTGCAAGCTTTCAGCATCCTTAAACAATCTAAGAAAATATCACAATGTCATTAGTTCAACAAATATCCAGTTGTAACCAAGTTAACTACCGTTTTGTTTTTCAACCTGGACTTGAATATACTGATGGGAACAACAATCTTTGACGTCGGTCCAGTATTAAGCGAGATCGCTGCAGTAAGCAGCGGCGAAACGAGCTCCAGCGGAAGTTAATAGTGTCCAGCTTGTATTTACCTTCACAAAAGTTCTGGTTTTGCTGCTGACGGACTCAGATTAATATTGACATTATGGAAAGAATTTCTAAGGAGGTCGACCTTTCTGTTAAAGAGTAAGTCCTTTAAAAAAAAATAAAATAAAAATAAAAAACTGAAATTGCATTCACTAAATCCACTAGACTCCATGTAAATAAACATTAATTTTAGCATTGTTATATACACTTCATTCAAAGTCAACAGAAACAATAAAAATATGAAAAGCCATTTCAGCTCATCTTTCCACTTTTTCTAACCATCACAACTTTAGTTTTGGTTGAAATAAACACACAATCTACCAATTTACTTGTGAAAATATGTTTGCTCTGTACATGCTAAAAGTATTCCTTTTTAAATGGAGTCGGGTGAGTTTAGCTCTAGCGACGTCAGAGCTGTTTTTGGTTAAGCAGAAAGGTCTCAACAATGTTTTAAAGGTCTATCTCTGAAGGGATCCTTTCCATAATGTTGTCAGACACTTAGAATAATAATCTGAGCCTGTCAGTGGCAAAACGAGCACTTTTGTGAAGGTAAATACAAGCTGGACAGTTTCCCTATTAACTTACATTGCAGCTTGTTTCGCCGCTGCCGACTTCCCGATCTCTCTTAATACTGGACCGATGTCAAAGATTGTTGTTCCCATCAGTCACTTAGACACAAAAACATAGGAACAAACCGTTGAAAGAAACGGTAGATACCCTTTAAATGTCAAAATATTTCCTTACGTTTGTCAGAAATCTTCTCACTATGTGGCGTTAAGGTCTTGGGGTGTGTTGCCAGTTGCATGGACCGTGGTATGCTGGTATATTTATTCATTTTACTTTATATTATATTTTATTTGTATTACTACTCTTTACCTCTAGATCCTCACAATTGAAAGGTAAAATAGTTGCTGCAGAAGCCTGTCCAAAGTTTTAAAAGCTTGTCTCAGTATTTTGGGATTAAAGTAGCCTTCAAATACAGATGTGGACATAACAGAACTTTCTGGGTTTCATGTCATTTGTACATGAAGCAACACGGCTCTGTGGGCTGTTTTCAGTCTGAACACACTGTTTATACTGGCCAGCCGTTGAAGCATAAAAGAAGCTTCAACGGGTAAATAAAACTGATTTTTAGAGGATTTTCGGCCTTACCAGAAGTGCAAACACTGACTACTATAAACACGTTTGTGTATAAAAATGATGAAAACGTGACAACTCTTTAGTTGTTGTTAGATTCTTACAGTGCAACGTATTCTCTCTGTTTCTTCAGCCACAGTCTGAACAGAAACCAGCACGGCGGACAGTACAGCAATGCCCCGCCGCCGAGCAACTACCAACAAGGAAACTACCGTTCTTCACAAAGGGGCGGCCACCAACCTTTCCAACGTAAGTCAGTCTGTCTGTCTGTCTGTCTGTCTCTCTGTCTCTGTCTGTCTGTCTGTCTCTGTCTGTCTAAGCATTGTTTATACAATGGATGGAATTTATTTGAATTCATGCTCTACTGTATTTGAATCACAGATTAACATGGGATTCATTTTATTGCTTGTTCTAAAATCTTGTGTGGCCTCATACACATTGTATATCAGCTAAATATTTACGCATGACATAGAACATCTCTTAGTTAACATCAAGCTACACTTTCCCACCACAATAAACCGTTCCCGGCATTTCTCTCTCTAACTCTCACTCACTGTTTTAACCGTCTTATGGCAACAAGATACCTCTTACGAGGTTTAAGAACGGGACTTCGGGAACGAGAGTTGGTTGGATATGATAAATAAATCAACCGCTCAAGCAACAGGGACAGAAAACTGTTCTTAGCTCTCTGTAGGGTCTTTTTCAGAACGTAGTCAGACACTAATAATGATCTGAGCCTGTCAGCGGAAGAAGAACTTTTAGTGGGCGTACATCGATGTTACACCTTGCTTCGGCTTCTGAGAATATATTTCCCAGTTTGTATATGGTTTGAAGATGGCTGTGTCTCATGTGACCTTGTTATTTGTACATGCTGCAACTATGCAAATCCCAACCTATAAATAGGAACATGTTGGCTAGCTGTAGGCTAGATGGAGCCTGTACCTCCAGCATCTGTGGTAGGCTAGCAGTGGGTGTGCCAGACAGTAGGACACCCACAGAGAAACGGGGATACAGTGAATAAGCTTAAGTTCCAATAAGTCAGCGTTTTCCTTAACAGTTTTGGACGACAATTAACATAACATTTTTGAAGGGGACGCAAATAATACAGCCATAATCATACTTGTAGAGGATATGTGTAAACGGAGGAAAGCCTTAATACTATATTAGTGGAGACTAATGATAGCATAGATGGGCATGGAGACTTTACTATTATCCTTCTTTTCAGTATTTCTCTGATTCAATGAAAAACATGATTTCCATACTTGTAATAACTTCCTCATCCAACCAAATAGCAAGACTTCTCTAAAGACTCTTGTTAAATTAGCTGATCATAATGTAAATTAGTGAGCCACTGGTAAAACTCACCTGCTATCTCTGATAGCCACACACCTCCAATCATATGAACTAAGCTCAACACACTTACCTTAGACTCTACACCTGACTGTCCCTGGTCTCCCTGTTCCTCAGTTCTCCTTGGCCTGTGACATAGTGATGTTAGTATTTTTAAGCATCCATTCTTATTAAGATGTTACCAAATTGTTTTGTTATGAGGACTTGTACTTGGCGTTTTGGTGTACTGAAAAGGGGTCTTATGTCCGTTTTTCTTTACCTGTCATTTTATCTGGCAACACAAATCTTTAACATTACATGTCAAAATTTGAGTTGGGTTTATTACGCTATGGTGGTGACAGAAACTGTTTATCATATCAGCTTTGAACACACATTGGAGAGGTTGACAAAAAACTAACTTATTAGTGAAAGGTTTTGTAAAAAGCGTGGGAGACCTTGTCAAACTTCTGCTTCCAAGATTGTGAACGAAGTCTAAAATTGTGTGAATTGTTGGATTTTCACCTGTAGCCTTGTACTGAACTATGTACGACGCTTTATTATTACTTTAACAACCATACTTATTATACCAGTACGAGTTAGAAACAGCTTTAACATTTTTTCACAATTTCTGCCTCTTTGAAATGTTCTACCTGTCGTAGAAAGGGAGGCCACTTTGAAGCCTGTGAAAGAATTATTGCTTCTTTACTCAGTGATAAATCAGAGAGGGTATTATAATGTGGTGCTTTCAGTCAGTTCCCGGTTTTCCCTTTCAGTAGTTTTTTCTTTTGTCTCATAATTGCTAAAGCACATACAACAGAAACTAAAATCTAGTCTGTATTGTACTCTGATCTGGGACAAGAAAAATGTTGGCACCTCTTTAGTCATGTTCATATCGTTTGTCTGAAACATAGATCACATACAGATAAATGTAGCTTTCTGTCTCTGAACACGTTTTATCAGCTATATAATACTCCAGCTCTACTAGTATACGACCACTGCAGAATCCCCTTTTATCTCCTCATTGGTTGTGTGACCTTCTGAAGTGTACATGCTTCTGTATAACCGCATCATCTGAACGCCTAAAACACAATAAGGACAAATGTATACACAGCTGCCAAACTGCCACTCTTTGAAACACAAATAATGTCAGCTTATATGATTTTTAAAAAGGTGCCTTGTGTTGATCACGTGAGGGATTGGTTGAACGTTGTCACATATGGATGCCAAATCTCTTCCCTGGCTTCTAATCACGGTGTGTGTGCTCGGCCTCAGCCCCGCAGCCCTCTGCCAGCGCTTCTCCAGTTTGACTTTGATGTGCCAATTTGCAAATAGATGAATAATCTCATCTGCCCACTGATGGCGTGCGGGGGAGTTGCAGCTATTCTGGTGGCACTTGATGCAAATGGGCTCCTCCGGATTGCGGGAGCACCTCCCCTGGCCTCTGCCGCTTGTTCTTAATGTTAAACTTGCCAATTAGCCATCATGGATATATATATATTTTTTAATATCTATATTTATTTCATTATTTGTGAAATTATTACTTTAACAAATAGGAGTCTTTGTGAATGTTCAGTATGGCTCATCTCTGATTCCCAGCCTGATTCTGTGGATTTTTGATCATTATTTTTGACAATCAGGTTTGTTAAATCAAGCAATTGGAGCTTAAATTCTGTTGTTGAAGGTAGCGCTGATGTCAGATTTCATTTCTTCTGATTTTTGTCTGATTAAATATTGAAAATCTGACTTTTTTTCTAAGGCAATAACCGTCACATGTTGAGCTTTGGCCTAAAATAAGATTTTAAGCTAGCTACAGCTCGAAGTAAAACTTTTTATAACAACACAAGTGACTCGGGGTAACTTTCTGAATTCTGTCAACATTGGTAGTAAAATCTGGACTTGATTGTCTAAAATATTGGCATCCCTAGGAATGTGATTATCCGGACAAGTAGTCCTTTTTTTTGCAACAAGAGGCCGGAGCCTAGCTTTTGTCCGGATAACACTTTCTCAGGGCCAGTCCTCTGCTTGGCCAGTAATCACTGCAGGCTTTGCTGCTCTGGGCTTTTATTTTTTTGTGGTTGGTGGGGGGGGGTATAGTTGCTGATTAGCGTTGTGGGAGACCTGGGCCAGTAATGAGACTGTCGAGTGGCTCCGCTGGACACAGTGGCCCCCTCTGATAAAAGCATCCGGGAGGATCCTGTTTGATTGGGTGTGTGATGCACTCTGAAGAGGGTTGAAACCAAAGTTAACTTCCCCCTTTTGACGGCGTTGCTACCTCCTGTGGTGATGTATCAACACGCTGCCTCTGAAACATGCCGCAAGGCTTTGTGTGCTGCAGCCAGACCAGCTGGTGTTTAATAACCAAGCGGGGAGTCTCTGCTGGTGGCCATTATTGTCTTTGACACACAGTGACACCAAATTTTAACCAGGGCAGCAAAGTAACTGATTCATCCAGCGGCCACAGTGGCTGATAAGCCTCCAAACTCCCCCAGCCACTTCAGAATAACAACTGCACATAATGGCTGCTCACACTGGCTGGTAGACCGACTTCAACAACAATAGTCACCAGATACATGTAGCCTTAGTGGTAACAGGATTTTTATTCTGAGTTTTCACAAAACTTGTGAATGTGTCTTTAAAAAACATTCACACAGCTGAGAATGTTGCTTAGTGTTTATACTCACACGTTGATTTAAGATCTCCAGCCTCAAAAGGGTTCATCAGAAACTTTTACTTTATAGTAGAGGTATTCAAGGACTTGACAATAAGTCAACATTTATGACTCCAAAGATATAATTAAAAGTTAACAGATTTATTCAGGTGTGTGTTGAAATGCACTGAATTGAGAGACTAAGAGAATACATGTGTTTACAAAGAACTTTAAAGAATGATTTATTTTGATTCTGTTAATGTCTTCATTTAAGGAAGTGTCACAGTTAATCCTCTGAGACCAATGGTCATTTTTACAAGTCATTGTCCGTCTGGTTTTACCAGCTTGTAATACATCAACCCTGTTGTCCACCATCAATCTATAAAAATGATTTATTTTTTTCAGGACAAACTGGGTTATTAGAATACTTTTGCTGCAATGAAGTCACTTGAATGTTAAAAAAGGTTGTGGGACCATAAAGATAAATAAAAAATTAATAAATAAAACGGACCATGAATCTCACATATGTATTGATACACACAGAGCAGCACAAGCTGAGCCGATCTCCTGTCCAACACTTCTCATGTGTCTTGGGAGTCAAACTGAAGAAATAAACATAACTTATACAGTTGACAAAACATCTACATCGTCCTTCTCTGTAGAATACTATTAGATGAACTTTGATCACATTTATTGCTCAACAACTCCCAAAAAAGGCACAAGTTCCAGACTGGATAGAAAATCTCCTGTAAAGGCTAGAAAGACACGTTAGCTTTCAGCTGGAAAAGATGGCATGTCTCTGTTTTAATTTTTAACTGATTAAAATATGAATAAGATGTGTTTTTTTAATCGTGTACGATAATCTCAGAGGGTTAAGGAAGGCTGTGTTAAGTTGCGTAGAATTCTTTGTTTTTATAAGTTTACATTTGGGCCTCCAAAAATGTACTTTGGCCATCACGTTACTGAACTTGAGTGCCTTTTTTGAAGTTTGGCTTATTTTGTATTTGTACTGGAAGTCCAGTTTCGTACAATTTTTAATTAAAGCGCCCTCAGCTGCTGTTCCGTCAGAGGTTTTAATCTTTTCTAAAATGTATTCTCGGCTTTTGAAGCAACAGTGGCAGATGAAGTTTTGGGAGTCCCTCTGTCTGCAGAAAAGTTACTGTCCTGCTTCTGTTGTCAGATCGGAGCCGGCTGGACGGGAGCTGAGTCAAATAGTCGCTGAGCTAATTGAAAAGAGGTGGAGAGAGACGTTTAGTTGTTTAGCACGGTTGTAATCCCTGCATTAATACAGTGGACACAGCGTGTTTTAAGGATTTAAAGCGTAATCCTTTGTTGGCTTTTGTCCGGCGCAGACTGGAGGTCTATACACTTTCAGATCATTGTTAATTAAGGAGATTGACAGGTGTCCACTTGTAATTCTCTCTTTTGAGTCATTGCAGGCGATGAGGAAAAGAAGACCAGGGTGTTGTGGAGTTATAATTGGAGCCCAACTGGGTGGTCCACTTAAAGTTTGTTGGTGGAGGAGATAATCAAACATGAAAACTGAATGACAAAGACAAAATGATAATGCGGCGACAGCAGTCTGCCTGCTGGCTGGTAATTGTACATTTTACTACTTTTGCAGCAGAAAACCAGTGGAATATTTCCTGCAAGACTTCCCTTTCAGTGAACAGGTCATTATTCAGTATTCTTCTTGATTTTTATGAGTTCCAAAAAGCTAAACTGTCTGCCATTAGTGTCCCAACGTTTTACTCTCCTAATAATTAGCCTTTAATAACTGTCAATTATCAGATTGTCCAACATAATCGAGGTTCCCATCACAAAAGATCTCTAAACCTTCTGTGACATTTTATTTCCTCATTTCTTTTCATTACATTTCTATTTAATAGTTAAGGTAAATGTACAGTTGGATACTAATGTAGCCCAGGGTTTTTCTTTGACTGTCAAGTGTTGTCGATCTCAAAACATTTCCTTGGCACATTTTTGTGTCCCGTGATGCTTCCAGCTCTTTAGACTTTTATTTCTCTCAAAAGCACATTATGTTGGAAACTTGGTATTTATGGAGCAAAGAATTTTATGTAAGAATTAACAGTTTGAATGTCGGTACAAATGACAAATCAGCGGTTGTAGCTTTAAAGGGTCGACTTCAAATACACAGAATGTCGGTGAGGGCAATAAGAGGAGAACAAGTCATGTCAGCAGCTCTGTGAGGCTGTGCTGAGAGCTAAATGCTAACATGCTGATGTTTACCATGTTCACCATCTTAGTGTAGTTTGTTAGCGTGCTGACATTAGCTAATTAGCACTACATTAATGGCATGTTTCCACTGCATGGTCAACTCCTTTTTTTTTTTTGGTATCAGTTCTTTTCTCTTTGCACTTTCCACTGTATATAGTACTCTCTCAATGTATAGGCGGTAATCTCAGCTGATTGTCATCGCGACACGGTGTGAAACTGCCTTGACATCTTGAACACCACCAAAGAGCCACTGTCAACCCCCCGCCCCCAACCCTTCTCACTACACTAACCTTCTTCCTGGACTATACATACTATATGCTGTATATATTTTACATTCTCCACTCAACCTATTCATTCTCCTTTTTTCTATGCTAAACAACTATTTTGTATATATTTATTTCTGTTTTGGTATTTATTGTTCATTCTTGTTAATGTTCAACATGCTTGTTTTAAGTATGTGCCAAATACCAAGGCAAATTCCATGTGAGTGTAACTTACTGTGGCAGGTAACACTTTTCTGATTCTGGCGACACCCAATAAACGGGCAACCAAACAGGAACATCTACACTTTGATGGTACGGCTAGTCTGCGTAGGGTTTGGTGTAGTTTTGCAGGCTGCCCTTTTTTTTCTTATCTGTCTAGTGAATAAAGAAATTGCAGTTGCTACTGACAGTATGCCGGCTATTTAAAAATGGCAGGTTTGTGCAGGGTGTCTTGAGTTGTTACATGTACTATCCCCAACTTGCTAATGGAAACCAAGAGTTGAGCTTAGCCATCTTGCAACAAGCTTGATTTACCACAAGTTATGAGAGGAACCATCTAAGCTGTGTCATTAATGTGGGGTAGCAATGGAAGTAGTAGCAAGATATCGCATTGATTACCTGCTAGCGTTTGTTCAGTTATTACAGATGTTTTCATCCAAAAACAAGAATGAACCCACTATTAATGAGACCACTACACCTTTTTTCGCACTTGACCGCTTAACTGACTACGTTAACATGCACATAATATTCCAGGTTTTGCCCTAATTCCCAAAAAGATGATATTCCAACTAAGCTGTTTACATGGCTAATGAAAATGAATATTCCCAGCGGCCATGGACTTGTTGGACCGTGTGAACACAGCGTCCTTCTTTCAACCAGCTTCTTGAAAAGGTCGCTGTAGCAATGTGTGCGTACATCCAAAAACTTGTTGATATCCAAGTCTTGGATCATGTTTAAAAGTAGTAGCTGGTTGGTTTGTGTACAGCAAACATAGCAACGTACAGAGCTGACCATAAGCTGCAATCGGGCAAGTGGCTGTAAACTGCGGTAAAACCCTGATTAAGACACATTACAATGCGCTGTATACATGTTCAAAGAATGCCTCTAAAACCTGAAAAATATCGGATTATCCCACGTGTCTTAGTCAGGAAATTCTATATTGGAAAAAGGCCTTATTCAGAATATCCCACCGGAATATAATGTTCACTGACCTGTATCAAAATAGGAATATTGTCATATTTGAAATGATGTAAATATACTCATTGTTGCATTCTCCAGCCTTTCTATTCAACCTGTAGAATATGACCCTGACGTCGCCATGGTTCACACCTCAGATCAATGAAAACCTAAAATTTTAGTTGGTACTTGCTGGGAATCAACTGTTCAGGTTCTGAAATTCATTTAAATTTGCTCTACATTTGCAAATATTCACATTTGAGATGCTATAACCAGAGAAGCTTTTGCGGAAATTTGCTTAAAGGGGCTATACTCAGGAAAACAAAGTGGTCTGGGATTGCCTCCGCGCGGCTCTCACTGGCCGTTCCCAGCTCTTCAAACACCAAAACTTTGTCACAGATTCATCAATATTGAAATGAATAATTAGTCGCATCCTCTAGTTGTAAATGTGTTTTGATAAACATTCTCTCGAAATCCTCTTTGTCCCTGATGGGACAGAAGGCTTTGACAGTGAGCCTCCATCGAGACGTTGTCTTACTTCTAAACGCATCCTGCTCCAGCTCTAATATCGACACTCGCTTTATACTTTAATCCTAAATCATCAGACTCCACTTCAGTGAATTCGTATCTGTCCAAATTTTTAGACCTACTTCTTCCCAGGTTTGTAAATCTGGGCCTCTGGGTCCTTTTCACGGCACCCTTCACCCACCCTGAGCTGAGCCACTCAGCAGGCCTGCCCCCTATAAACAAACAAGTCCGTGGCTCGCAGCTGGTCATCGCCTTGGCAACAGCAAATCTGGAAGAAACCGTTAGCTCCTATTTTTTTTTTTTTTTTTTTTTTAAAAGTGTGTCTTTGTGAAGGGCTTGTAGCGATGGAACCAGGGTACTTGAGGTGTCCACAATGCTGCCGGCTGAATGCTTATTTCATTTCCTGAACAAAAAATGCAAATGTGGCGCTGCTGCTTTCCCTCGCCTCCCGCCACCACCGCCCCCCCGCCCCCTCCTCCACCTCTCCAGAGCTGGCCGTGATTCGGCGTTTGATAAAGCTTAATTTTGTCATGACAACTGATTTGTTCTGTGTCAATGACAGAAATTAAATATTTGGTATTTTCTCCTTGTTTTTTTTTTATTTTAGATGAAAGATTAAAGCGGATTTGAATTGGGTTAATTAGTTTCCATGTTTAATGTCAAATCTTTCAAGTTTTTCTTTTTTTTTTTTAAATAATCCTGTTTAGTATTTAAAATGAATCACATGTTAAAGTTTTAGGTAAAAATAAAAGAAGAAGGGCACTTTGAGGGCGCAGACCTCCAACAAGACCTTCCCCTCGCAATGTTAACAAAAGTGAAAAATTAATTGTATATCCGCTCCGGGCCAGTAGTGTTTTTGTTTTTTCTCCATAATCCTGACAAACGATCTAAGATATACAACATAACCTCCTCCGTACTGCTGCTGCTTTAATTTATATATACATTAGTGTGTATTAAAAAATTTAGGATAAATCTGTCAGTCCTTTTCTTCCAAAACTTCAAGCTTAGGTCAGCAGAACCACTTCTGAACATGTCGTCTTTTGTTCTCCGCAGATTCCAGGCAGAACAGTTTGCTGGGCGCGCCTCCCTCTTACCACCAGCCCCAGTATCCAAGGTGAGTTGGCCGGTTTGTCTGCGTTTTTTATTTGTAAATCTGCGTTTTGTTCTCGTCGTCGGAAGTAAAGTTCATGGTTGGCGTGCATTTACGTCTTTACTTCAATTCTTCCTAATTCTTGTGAAAGACCTGTTGCCTGTAAAACAGGATATTGTCTGTGTTACATTGTCAGCCAAGGACTTTATCTTTGTAAAAAGCTAGTTTTTGAGTTTGTGCTTTTTTTTTTGTTATTTTGTAAAGATTTCCACATCCTTTTCATTAAACTTCCCTCTGTGTGTTTCCTGTTAACAATAATAGTGCATTGAACATCATGTCAAGGCCTTGGTTTGGGGTTATTGTAGCAGATTTTCAGCCTTTCTACACCAGCGCTCTGCCTTCCTTCCATCGGGGGGGCTTTGCTACTGCTAAATTAAGATTTTTTTTTTCCCTGACGCTCTAAAACAAATTTCTCTCGAGGAGGTTTGTGCAACTTAATGAGGCATCACTAATGCTTTTGGAGGCTGCGTCGTTCCCTGTGCTGCCGACGTCGTTGCCCGCACAGTCCAGCTATTGATTCTGGCTCCAGACCCTCTCCAAAGTCCTAATCAGGTTCTCTAGTTCAACTTTTCAGGCCCATTGTGGCTCCGTGTCACCTCGGGTCAGTAGTTATTAGCGGCGACTGAAAACTGTTTCTTTAACTACTCAGGACCGGACCAAATGAAATGCAGAAGGAACTTGGAGAAGAGGGGATTATCTAAGTTAAGTCTGGCGCTGGCCAGAGTGTGACATGGTTCAGTAATGAGGGATGGGGCTGTTGCTCTTAGGTTCTTCTCCCTTCATTGTTGCTAAGAAGAGACTTTTAATATCACTGTTGCATGGACACATTGTCCGGCGGTGGTTTGGAGGGCCGTGGCGTGGCGACTTTACGCTCAGTCCCACGGACGCAATGCTGCTCGCCTCATTTCAGGGATGAGGACGATCCGTGCCATATGTGAATATGGTTTATTTCATACTCTGTTCTTTCATGTGCATCTTTGCTAAGTCATCTGAGAGGAGAGGCTGTTTTATCTCTTCGAGAGCTCGATCCCTCGGTAAACGCCAGTCGAGGGGGATTTTAGCGAGGTCACTTTAAAGCAGAGTTAAAGGTCTCCTCCTTTGTTGGAGCACAAGGTTCATTTTATCCCCGTCATACAAATAGATGTAAACTTCTTCAGTGGTAAAATCAGACTTGTTTTTTTTTTTTTTTTTTAAGGGAAAAAATAGGACATCCTGAGTTGTTGAATGTTGAACTCATTCTTTAATCATGTTAAAGAATTACTGGAATTGTTGGGTTGTTGTAAATTATAGAGTGTGGTCTAGACCTACTCTATCTGTCTTGTTATGATATATACTATAAATAAAATTGAATTAAAGAATCAATCAGGGAAAGTTGATCTCTACTTTATGGTCAAACTTTTCTCAGTTTAAACTTGTTTTTTTAAATAACACTTATTTTTATGAGCTGCCACTCATAATTACTTTTATTTAAAAATCTGCATGTCAGGAAATAAAGGAAAATGTTAATCATTTTGTTCGACCAACAGTTCAAAACCGCAGATTCTGTTTTTAATCTAAAACTGTGAAAGTGGTAGAATACAACATATTGGTTGAAGCTCTATTCTTGCTTGAAAAATCTGAACCGGTTAATCAATTATCAAAATAGTTTGTCAATAAGCTTTATCAAATAACTGTACGTAGGTCTGTTTTTATTACTATTTATTATTATTATTATTATTATTATTATTACATGGAACATTTTAATTTTACTCAAAGGAAGGTATTGAAAGTCTCATTTGGTGCCAAACTCCTGTTCGAGGATACTCAGCCCTGCAAATAAAGCAAGTAGAGCTTTTGATTTTGAACTACAATCTGGATGAGTAATGAGCCAAAAGATGCTCTTTTAATCCTCGTTGGATAGAACTGTCCATTGTCACTTTTTAAAGTAAAGCACAAAGTCATGAGAAATTAATTAAAAGCTACCTTATTTCTGAGGCTACCTGAAAAATGTGCCATACTAGTTTTTATTTTGTGCTTTTCCACCAAAGGTGAAGTGTTTTAACTGCGTTAACAGATTCAGAGATGTGTTTTGAATTTCCACTGCAGCTACTTCTTCTTCCAAGGTCTTTTATAATCCTCTTCTGGCAGAAACAGAAAATATCAGTATTGATTGAAGACCTTGGTGAAAGTGTCCTTAAACAGGTTTGATGTGTGGGTGTCTCCAGGCTGCAGCAGCAGCAGCCGCCGGTGCAGCAGTACGGGGCCAGCCGGGGCCACGGTTGGGATCGGGCCGCGCAGTCGCAGCAGTCGGCCTACCAGCAGAATATGAGCCGCGGGCAGGGAGGGGCGCCGGCGGGGGGCAGCTACCAGCAGCGCTACAACGACCGCCAAGACGACTGGCGTGGTCGCAGGGACGCCCGGG
The DNA here is from genome assembly GCA_013375575.1 of Percina caprodes. NCBI lineage: Eukaryota > Metazoa > Chordata > Actinopteri > Perciformes > Percidae > Percina > Percina caprodes. The sequence continues at coordinate 2,164,834 of JABXJD010000084.1, read as the reverse complement.
GACAACCGCATCAGGTAAACACTTCAAATCAAACATCTCGTCTGTGCTGACGAGCTGGGGGCGGAGTTTCATCTTCAACAGGCCGTGATTTACCTCGATACGTTAAGTAAGAATACTTTGATTTTCCTGTGCGCTTAGTAATAAAAAGTCGTCCCGTTAGGACGGTCAGAGCTGTGTTAATATTCACTAAACAATAACTAATGTGATTGGATGCTGATGCTAAACAAGTTCTGCCAGTCCACTCATTTTGAAGTGAGCGTTGTGATTGGTTAGTGTGACATTTTTTGAAAGAATTTTGGTTTTTCGCAATCTAACTTTTAATGCTGTCTTTTACAATTTGATTCGTCATTTATTCTTTAGAAGATCAGCGAGTTAAATGTTGATGATAGCTTAAGAAGTGCTCGATTTACGCCGAAAATTAATTTTCCTATTGTTATCTTTTGAATTTTTCAAGTGATACAAGTGGTTTTCTGAGGATTTGTTAAATATTTTGTCTATAATAACTTGTCAGGAAATTGTAAAATAATGCTAGTTTTGTCCGACTGTCTAAAAAATATTTGGTTTACAGTAAAATAAGATGAATCAAATCCAAAAAACGACTGATTAAGATGATTCAAACAGACCTTCATGAGACACACAACTCGCTGACACGCAGACTGTGCTCTGATTGGTCAACAGCTATTTCCCTTTTTTTTTGAAGAAGAAGAAGAAAGTTTGAACAGTCAAATTTGGAGGTTGTCAGTTTCTTCCTCAACTTAGTTCAAACTTTTCAAAATAACTGAGAAGACTTTAGAGGAATTTCAGTCTTTAAAAGCTCAAATTTAATTTTTTCTTCAGTTTTATTTGATTTATTCACTAAAAGTGTTGTTGTTCAACCAGTGATAGGGCAGCATTAAAGCAACACTAGAGAACTTTCCCCTACAGGTTGGAAACAGAATTTTCCCATTAGTCTCGTTAGAAATACAGATCCGCTACCCGATCTGGCAGACTTGCATAGTGCGGTTAAAGCCGGTAGAGAGCCGCAAAGGGAATGCAGAAGTGCCGCTCACCCGGTTACAAGTTGAACCACTGAAACGGTTTTGGAAACATTTAAGGTTAAAAAACTTCTCTAGTGTTGCTTTAAAGGGCCAGTTCACATATTAAAGGTGCTCTAAGCAATCACACATTGTTTAGGTGACAGTGTGTTCAGGGGACAGGCAGCTAGCAGATAGTGAGGAGATGTTTTTTACAGTGTGTTCAGGAGACAGGCAGCTAGCAGATAGTGAGGAGATGTTTTTTACAGTGTGTTCAGGGGACAGGCAGCTAGCAGATAGTGAGGAGATGTTTTTTACAGTGTGTTCAGGGGACAGGCAGCTAGCAGATAGTGAGGAGATGTTTTTACAGTGTGTTCAGGGGACAGGCAGCTAGCAGATAGTGAGGAGATGTTTTTTACAGTGTGTTCAGGGGACAGGCAGCTAGCCGATAGTGAGGAGATGTTTTTTACAGTGTGTTCTGGGGACAGGCAGCTAGCAGATAGTGAGATGTTTTTTACAGTGTGTTCAGGGGACAGGCAGCTAGCAGATAGTGAGAAGATGTTTTTTACAGTGTGTTCTGGGGACAGGCAGCTAGCAGATAGTGAGGAGATGTTTTTTACAGTGTGTTCAGGGGACAGACAGCTAGCAGATAGTGAGATGTTTTTTACAGTGTGTTCTGGGGACAGGCAGCTAGCAGATAGTGAGAAGATGTTTTTTACAGTGTGTTCAGGGGACAGGCAGCTAGCAGATAGTGAGAAGATGTTTTTTACAGTGTGTTCAGGGGACAGGCAGCTAGCCGATAGTGAGGAGATGTTTTTTACAGTGTGTTCTGGGGACAGGCTGCTAGCACATAGTGAGGAGATGTTTTTTACAGTGTGTTCTGGGGACAGGCAGCTAGCAGATAGTGAGGAGATGTTTTTTACAGTGTGTTCTGGGGACAGGCAGCTAGTGAGATGTTTGCTGTATGTGACTAAAAAACGTGTGACATTGCTTAGAGAACCCTTTTTTTTTTTTTTTTCTATTAGTTTACACATCCATCAATGGAAATAGTTGCATATGTTTTTTTTCTGTCCAGGTTTTTTTGTTTTTTATGCTCAAGGAAAGTTTAAAATGCATTTCTGAGTGTAACGGCAACATGTCTTCTGGATTATTTCTACACTAGATGAATGTGCTTTGTGTAACTGATCCTCTTTGATGAAATGGCTGAAAGCAAACTATTTCTAATGATATATACTTTGCTAAGTTTGACAAAAGTGCAAATTCCTTAAGGATTTTTTTTTTTTTTTTGGAAACGTGGTGGTTCATGAAACTCCGCCGCCATATTGCATGAAAAGTTCTTATCAAAGCACAAATAAAATACTAAATGTCGCCATTTTTTTTTTTCCTTGTCACCATGAAAGCAGAATTAAAGTCAGTGAATTCAAGGTTTGTTTTTTGGTTTTATGGCTTTGAATTAAATGTTTGATATATATATATATATATATATATATATATATATATATATATATATATATATATATATATATATATATATATATATATATATATATATATATATATATATATATATATATATATATATATATATATATATATATATATATATATATAAAAATTGTAAGTGAAGCAAATGTGACCTTTCCAGCTAAGGAGAAACATAATTTAAAAATTATTGCAGATAAAATGAATTGATTTAATTGCACTGATCAAACTTGGATATGCCTGGAACTGATTTTGATTTTATTGGCATCTTTTGCAGCAGTGGTGTTGATCCCAACGTGTGTTTTAGTTGTCGTGTTGTAACTGTCTGTCGTTGTGTTTCAGGGCTACAGCTCTGGCAGAGGTTACCCTGCGCCGCCTCCATCCAGAAGATACAACTGGAACTAAACTCAAAGTTTGACTTTGGGACTTTCAGGGTGTGGGCCCGACTATTTTTAGGGGAGACATGTCATCCTTTTTTTTTTTCAGTGTATTGTCTTCTTGAACAATGACATTGTGTTTTTATTTTTTTCCTTTTTATTGTACTTACACAAAAAAACGTAATATGGAACTTGTGATTTTTAAGACAAATGGCCTGTAAAACTTGTAAAATACAAGTAAGTCAAGGACAAAGTGTCCCGCTGTGTTTATTTTTGAGACAAATCTCTCCAAAAGTGGTTCATGTGTTTAAAAACAAAGGTTACAAACGTGTAATAAAAGAATAACGGTAATGTTTGGGTTATATTTGTCTGACAGGAATATATAATCTATAAATAAATTTTTTTTGCACTTAAAAGAAGTGAAGAACACTTCACTAGTTCCTTTTAAAAGTAGAATTAAGAAGTTACAACAATGAAAAGTGATATTTTAAATTAAACTGCATATGATCTAATGCATTTTCTGGTACATTTAAGTGTCAAAGGGCAAGAAAAAAAATATCCAAATTCAGTCTTTAAAGTAATCACTCTGACTATAAATTGTAATTGTTGCTTCAAATGCATTTAAAAAAAAAAACAGTACTTTTTCTTTGTCTTTTTGCTTTAAGCTCCACAAAAAACGCATTAACATGTCCAAAATGAAAATGTAATTTATTCAATACTGGAAACAGTTGGTGACAATGAATATTTGCTGATCAAAATATTTCTTCATTTGTTAAATTCTGAACCTATCTGGAATAATTTTTTTCAAACGGGTTTCTATTGCTTCAATTTGTATTAACTTTCTATATAAACCTGCAATAGTTTCATTTGTCTGTAAATGAATGGGAAGCACAGGGCGCGTGCCTCATCCTGAATCCCCTCAAATCAGATTTGATGGTTTAAACGCAGCAGCAGTCACATCTGTCAGTTACAAAAACCAAAACAAATTTAACAAATATTTCGTTATGAAGTGACAATACATAAACATTCAGACCAGGCTCAAAGTCTAATATATATACAGTTGATTTTTGCACCTTATTGCTCAAAAACACTCTGTCTTTTGAGTCCCTGTTTGCGTAAAGGAACCAGAACTTTACACACGGAAAGAAGGGGGTTCTGGTGCTTGTTTTTGTCCTCCAGCCGGTTCTTTCAAAAATCCATCCGGGAATGCAGCCCCACAGGCCCGCTGCCGTCTGTCCTCGCGGTATCCCTACCAAGTTCTCCCGTACAGTAAATTGGAGCCGATCATGCTGTTTGTGTACTCTATTAGCGCCGCGTCCGTCTGCGTCATGTTAATCTGACCGTGCAGTCCCATCGGTGGACTTGGAGACAAATCCTCCAGCTCTTCCGTGGACGACAGCTGGTTCACCTGCTGCTGCGGGGTCCCCGTCATGGCCTCCTCTGCGCTGCTCTGTCGGTTTCCGGTCTGGTTGGAGCCGCTGGAGTCGTTCCGGCATCCCTTACCGTTCTTGGAGATTACCGGGGACACGGAGGAGGCGCGGTGGCTCGTTGAGCACAGACCGCCGCCGCCGCTTCCCTCATCCTGGTGCGCGTGTCCGGCCTTGTCCTTGGCCTGCCGCTTCAGCTTGTAGCGGTGGTTCTGGAACCAGATCTTGACCTGATTCGGGGTGAGGTGGATCAGCCCGGCCAGGTGCTCTCTCTCCGGGGCGGACAGGTACTTCTGCTGCTTGAAGCGCCGCTCCAGCTCGTACACCTGCGCCTGAGAGAAGAGCACCCGGCGCTTCCTCCGCGGCGTCGCGTGCAGCGTCACCATGGACTTGGCGCCGGAGTCCATCCCGGCCAAGCTGCCCACCATCCCGGACATGTTCATCCCGCCGGAGGGGCCCATGAATCTGGAAACTTAGCCAACAAATAATCAACGTTTTGAGAAGAAGGAAGGAAAAAAAAAACTGCTCACTGCTGAAGTTGTGTCGACATTTAATCCAAGAAAACACATTTAATCTAATTTTTTAAAACTATCCGCAAACATTGTCTTTATTAAAATGCTGATGAATTTGTTGACTTGCTTAAAAACTACTTTTTTTTTTATTTAAAACCATTACATTTGAGAACGAAAAAAGCCAAAGTACACTAAAACGTTGCGTTTTACTGTAAAATCTTCGCATTTATTTAGGATTTTATCCCAAAGTCAAAGCTAAACATGAATTTAAAGCGTTACATTTGGCCATAAACGCATTGTGGCCGTTAGATAATGATTATAAATGATATGTCATTATTAAACCCCCTGAAACTTTAAATAACTTTTTTTTTTTTTTAAACATTGAAAATGAAAATGTTTTAAAGTCACTAAACTGAATTACGAGGCCAGTTTGAAGTTCTAATTAAGGGAGTTTAAAGTAATCGTTATATAGATTTTATTTAACGATTAAAGCAATTAAAGTCACGATGGAGCCCCATAAACACTTTGTAGTCATATGATGATTAAAAATGCTGGTATGTAATTATTAAGTCGAGAAACTTTGAAAATTAAGTTCACATTTAAGGTCACATTTCCCCCTTTTTTTAACTTCTCAGATTTATAAAAAATAATTTAATGAAAGCTTCTCTAAAGGCCTGTCTAAATTTATCAGGGAGATATTGGAAGAAGTTTCGGTGCCATAAAATAAATGCGTAAAATAGGGACATTTTACTTAATTTTATTTAATAATGTAATAGTTTTCTTTAGTTAACACATTTTGGAACATTTTCTTTCCATCGTGCACACGCGTAATTGATAAATTACTATTAACTTTGAAACTTAAGATTGTTTTAAAGTGATGCTGAAAAGGCCAGATTAAAGTCTAATTAGATGGAAAAGTAGAAGTTAGATGCCATAAAATAAACCAGAAGTGTCACGTTAATCTCACGGAGTTCTCTTTAGTTCAGACACATTTTTCCATCGTGCGTAAAAGCTGCAGGCCAGAGTATCCAGATCAAATAAATTAAAACTTAATCTAATCTTCGTTACAGGCAAGGCCTGTTTGAAGTTCTAATAGAAGGAGATTCTCGTAATTTAAATGCCATGAAATAAAAACAAAAAGCTCATTTTTGTCTTTCTGAGTTCTCTTAAGTTTTCACGTTTGTACATTTTCGTTCCATTGTGCGTAAAAGCCTCCGCGTAGCGTAATAACTTTAAAACTGAGTGAATTCTGAGAAGGCCAGTTTGAAGTCCAGCTAGAGGGACATGAAAAGGGAATATATTTGCTATAAAATAAACAGTGAAAGGTCTCTAGATCGGACTCTATTTTGCAAAAAATAATATCCATCGTAAAAGTGAGTCCGTCATATTTTCTACCTACTTTCTAAAACTTCTCAGATTAAAATAAATAAAAAATAAAAAATTTAAAAAACTTTTAACCGACGCTCCTCTTACTTGTCGGGTATCTGGGCTCGGGGTTGCTGTACCACGCCGCCGCCGCCCCTCCGCCCCTCACCGTCTCCTGGTAGGACGGCAGCTCTCCCACGTTCCCGATGCCGCCGTTACAGAATCCTCCTACGGCCCCGGAGAACTGCGGGACCCCGTGGTGGGGCACATGGTGGTAGGGCCCGGCGGGTCCCATGGCTGCTGCTGAGGAAGAGGAGGAGGATGAGGATGAAGAGGAGGACAGGTGGTGATGGTGATGATGGTGGTGATGGTGATGGAGATGAGGCGGCTGATGCTGCTGCTGCGCCGGGTGCTGATGGTGCTGCATACCGGGCTGATGGGAGACTTGTTGCTGCCGGTAGGAGCCCAGATGGGAGCCGAGGCTCCCCGCAGCGGGATCCACACCTCCAAACCTCCTGTAGCTGTCCTCCATGGGGCTCAAAATGTCGGTGACTGAGAAGGGGGTGGAGTGCTTTGGGCTGAAGGACATGTTGTGGAGTGGACACCCCGTGCTCTGGCTGGATGTGGTCGGGTCTGCCTGCCTGCGTCCCCCTCCCTCCCTCCGGCTTTTTGCTTCTTCTGTCTCCCTGGGAAGAAGTCCAGCTGTTCGGCTGCAGGCAGGAGGAGACGAGTTGCCCTTATCCCGCCGGACTCAGACTCCCAACACACAGGGAGAGGCAAGAGGAGATGGGCGGAGCGACGCGGACACAGCCGCCAACAATGGCAATTGACATCTCAGAGGTAAGTGGAGAAAATGGTTTGGACCTACTTACTTCTGCTGCTTATGCTGTTTGGTTAGCGAGGTTTGACCCAAACAAAACGCGGAGGCACAAATTCTTTTAAAGCCTCACAAGATTAACTTAACACTGAAATTACAACATGTATTATCGCATTAAATATGAGTAAATAACCATATAACCAACTAATAAATAATAAAATAAATATGATCTCTAACCTGGTCTTAAACGAGCTGCATCACTTCTCTGACCCTTCCGCGGGCCACTTACTGTTAGCTGTTGATTATTATTGATGTTAGATTAATATTGGCAGCTTTTTCCCCTCAAATTAGTATTTAGCAATTAGTATCTATATTTTGGGAACCTTTTTTGTTTAGAAAAGCAGGTTATGATTTGAAACTGCACCCAGTTGGTAGAGCAGGCGTCCATATATCACTCCTCGGTGCAGCGGGCCCGGGTTCGATTCCGACCTGCGGCCCCCCTTCTCCCTTTCATTTCTTCAGCTGTCCTGTCATTAAAGGCCTTAAAATGACCCACAAATAATCTTTAAAAAAATAATAATATCAAACTGGCTGCCAGAGCTTTTTCCTCTGACGTAACTTATTCCACAGACACTTGTGTGTGTGTGTGTGTGTGTGTGTGTGTGTGTGTGTGTGCGCGCGTGCGTGCGTGCGTGTGCGTGTGCGTGAGAACAGACTATTAAAGTCATTAAATGAATAATTAATGCAAAAATATCTGCAGATAAAGTCGAAATACAGGAAAAAAGTGACTGAATTTAAAGCTTTTTTGCTCTCCTCTCCTGGTTTCTGTATTTTTTTTGTTATGGATTTTACTCTTAATAATGTAACATGTTTTAAGATATCAGTCATTTCTTTATTTCATCTAGCACCGTCCCAAAAATGTTCTCTAAATCAATAAATCATCATTACAAAAAACGAGTTTTGAGGTTAAAATCTTAAATCACGTTTGAATTTTATTTTTTTATTTTATCGAAATGTTATGGATGTTTAAAATTTTTTGAAAGTTTTGTTAGAATCAGACAAACATTCATATGGAAAATAAATAAGTAGGCAATATCTTTCATAACAGACTATCATAAAATAATGAAGAAACTATGTGCAGAAGCCTTAAAAAACAGAAATATGTTAACGGTGGCACACTCTACAACGTGTTTTGTTTTCCACACAGCAATTAATACAGGTTAAATAAATATCTAAATATATTTTTGGAAATTATAAAACGCTAATTTGTGTGACATAAAAATAGACAATCGCAGTAAAAACTGCTGGGCTCCAGTCGTGATGTGCAGCTACACGCAGAACACCCACTGAGAAAGCTTCAGGATTTCCAGACACCCACCTAAAAATGCCCAAAGACACGCAACAACATACTTTCCATCATATTTTTGATATATTTTGAATTGTCATGTGTTTTTCTTCTTTACATGGGCTAAAGAAATCGGTATTTCCACTGTAAATTGGTGCGTAAAAGTGTATCCGAATACAGGAAATGAAGTTGTTGACGCTCAAAACCTCCCCCACACCACACACACACACACACACACACACACACACACACACACACACACCCCAAAAGCCGATTCCGACCAATATACACTACAGTGTACCCACTACAATACATTAGACTACACCACTGATTGGCTCCACTGTGAGAAATGAGATCCAAGGTTATTAATATGTCATTCCATGAAATGTATTTAAAGCGTTAAAATCACCATTACACTTGTTCTCAGTGCACTTTACAGTTAAAGGAACACAGAAACAGACAGCATCATGCCTTTAATGCACAACTCTTTGATATTAATGAACATTCAATGAGTTGCTACAAAGCTAATGAAGACTCTCAGCTCCACACAGCTCTCTCTGCTTCTCAGTACGACGGTCAGCAGGTTGTGGCGTCCGGACACTTTTCCACAAACTCCAGTGAAGAAAATGACCTTCTGAAGAGTGCATCATGTTTTCTTTTTAATCCTCTGTGTCCTCCTTGGCTACTAGCAACTGAATGTGGGGGTATGTGATCACAGAAGGCTTGTACCATGTAGCCACAGCGACAGTGTTGTTGTTGTCGTTACTTAGAACTCCTCATGGGGGAGACAGAAACTACGTCATATTAAACAATACAAAACCAGCAACATGACAGAAAAAAAGTGAAAAAGGCTTTTAAAGGACAGAAAGGATGCTGTCTTATGTTTGGTAGTATGTCAATTAGTAGCAACCCCCCCCCCAAATACTCAAAACTGGGCCTTTTCCAAAGTTTTTGTTCCTTTTCAATATTTTTGTGGGCAGTTTTCTCAACGTTATTATTGCCTTTTGCTGTTTTTATTTCTTTTTTTCAAGTTTTTTTTTTTTTTAAGTAGTGGACACATCAGGCTTGTAGACATGGGGGGGGGTTCGGATGGTTGGAAAAGTCTGTTTTCTTTTGTAATAATAATAATAATAATAATAAGTGTCTTAGGGTGTAGGGGATATGACCCCATGACCACCCACTCCCAAAAAGAGGTAGAAATAACCGTTGGGGGTTAAGTGAAGAGTACAGATGGGATTTCTTGCCTTTAATTTAAATTTTGGAGCTTCTGATTTCACATTTGTTGTTGAGATTAAAAACGAAATAAAAACGAAATAAAAAGAAACAAAAAGATCCCATCCCGAAGCACGTGATGATGTGTTGAACATGCAGAAAGTTTTGAATATTACGGAGAATAATCATTTCCTTTACACAAATAAAGACGATTGAACTATAAATTGCTGCATAAAAAATTCACCAGAATGCAGGAAATGAAGTGTTTGATGCTCTATATTTCATGGGGGACGATGCCAAGACCCCCTCTGGTACTCTTATTCAGAGGTTTCCTGAGACAGAGTTGTTTGTCACTTGGATGTGTTTCAGACTTCATTCCTGTTGTATATTCTCTTCACTGATCTTCTCTTCTTTTGCCAGTTTTACTAAAACAAACTTTAAAGTGCCCATATCACGCTCATTTTCAGGTTCATAACTGTATTTTGAGGTTGTACCAGAACAGGTTTCCATGGTTTCATTTTCAAAAAACACCATATTTTTGTTGTACTGCACATTGCTGCAGATCCTGTTTTCACCCTGTGTGTTTAGGTTTCTGTTTAGCTCCAGAGTGAGACATCTCACTAGTTTTATCTCCAGAGTGAGACATCTCACTAGTTTTATTTCCAGAGTGAGACATCTCACTAGTTTTATCTCCAGAGTGAGACATCTCACTAGGTTTATCTCCAGAGTGAGACATCTCACTAGTTTTATCTACAGAGTGAGACATCTCTCTAGTTTTATCTCCAGAGTGAGACATCTCACTAGTTTTATCTTCAGAGTGAGACATCTCTCTAGTTTTATCTACAGAGTGAGACATCTCACTAGTTTTATCTACAGAGTGAGACATCTCACTAGTTTTATCTCCAGAGTGAGACATCTCACTAGTTTTATCTACAGAGTGAGACATCTCTCTAGTTTTATCTCCAGAGTGAGACATCTCACTAGTTTTATCTCCAGAGTGAGACATCTCTCTAGTTTTATCTCCAGAGTGAGACATCTCACTAGTTTTATCTCCAGAGTGAGACATCTCTCTAGTTTTATCTCCAGAGTGAGACATCTCTCTAGTTTTATCTACAGAGTGAGACATCTCACTAGTTTTATCTCCAGAGTGAGACATCTCACTAGTTTTATCTACAGAGTGAGACATCTCACTAGTTTTATCTACAGAGTGAGACATCTCACTAGTTTTATCTCCAGAGTGAGACATCTCACTAGTTTTATCTCCAGAGTGAGACATCTCACTAGTTTTATCTCCAGAGTGAGACATCTCTCTAGTTTTATCTCCAGAGTGAGACATCTCTCTAGTTTTATCTACAGAGTGAGACATCTCTCTAGTTTTATCTCCAGAGTGAGACATCTCACTAGTTTTATCTCCAGAGTGAGACATCTCTCTAGTTTTATCTACAGAGTGAGACATCTCACTAGTTTTATCTACAGAGTGAGACATCTCACTAGTTTTATCTCCAGAGTGAGACATCTCACTAGTTTTATCTACAGAGTGAGACATCTCTCTAGTTTTATCTCCAGAGTGAGACATCTCACTAGTTTTATCTCCAGAGTGAGACATCTCACTAGTTTTATCTCCAGAGTGAGACATCTCACTAGTTTTATCTCCAGAGTGAGACCTCTCACTAGTTTTATCTCCAGAGTGAGACATCTCACTAGTTTTATCTCCAGAGTGAGACCTTCATTTAGGCCGACGCGACATGCTCAGTCAGAAGGTGGACACTGCCGGCAGTCAGACTCAAACGACCAATCTGATTGGTGGAGAGCTAACCCGGGGGCGGGATGAGCGCGACTAGAGTCTCTCAAAATCTGAGGAACATCTTTTGACATCTGACCTTTGTTGATCTGAAAGGAAGACAGATTCAGCAACTGCACGGTGTATTTCTCCTTAAAATGTTCTCAGAAACACGTTTCGCTGAGCTATGTTAGTAAAATATGAGATTGTATTCTGAACAAGCCGCCATGACAGTCTGGTTTTGAATTTCCGGAGAAACCAGACCCACACGGCATCTCAGCCCTCCTTTACGTTTCTATCTCTTCCTTTTCCTCTCGGCAGACTCCGGTTCTCTTTGTCTCGGCTCAGTCTAATCCTCGGCTCTCTGGAGGAGCGGTTTAGGCCATGCGGCCGGGCCCTGAACGCCTCTTGAAAAGGCAGTACAGAGAAGAGGGAGAGAGGGTGGGGGAGGGAGTGAAGAGAGGGGAGGGAGGGGTGGTGGGGCGTCCAGACCACCTGGCTAGAAATAGAGAAATCCGCTGACCTAAAACTCCACGGAGGGATGGAGCAATGAAGGGAGGGAGGAAAAGAGGAAGAGTGGGAGCGATGGAGGGAGGAAACGAGGAAGAGTGGGAGCGATGGAGGGAGGGAGGAAAAGAGGAAGAGTGGGAGCGATGGAGGGAGGGAGGAAATGAGGAAGAGTGGGAGCGATGGAGGGAGGGAGGAAACGAGGAAGAGTGGGAGCGATGGAGGGAGGGAGGAAACGAGGAAGAGTGGGAGCGATGGAGGGAGGGAGGAAACGAGGAAGAGTGGGAGCGATGGAGGGAGGAGGAAACGAGGAAGAGTGGGAGCGATGGAGGGAGGGAGGAAACGAGGAAGAGTGGGAGCGATGGAGGGAGGAAGGAAACGAGGAAGAGTGGGAGCGATGGAGGGAGGGAGGAAACGAGGAAGACTACCTACAACTACTAAACTGTCTTCAGTTAATCGGTCAAAAAATGTGTTATACACCTACATGAAATAGAAGTGTGTGTGTGTGTGTGTGTGTGTGTGTGTGTGTGTGTGTGTGTGTGTGTGTGTGTGTGTGTATACTTTGGACTACAGAAGAGAGTACGTACAAATATAAACATAAATAGTATAAAAAAATAAAGTAGCCCTAATGAAAAATGAGTTTCCATTCAAGTATACCCGGACCAGCACAATGCATTCTGGGTAAAAAAAAAAAACTCCCCAGCTTTACAAAGAGGAACTAAAAGAAGAACTAAAAACTAAAAATCAATGTAACTGGAAAAAACACTTAAATGAATCTAAATTGTATAATTATTTTAGGAATTATATATAGAATCATAAAATACTTTGCAGTACTCCAAAGTACCCTTTGAGAAACACTGAGTAAGGGATATGCTAATGAGGGTCCTCACAAGTACGTGTGTGTGTGTGTGTGTGTGTGTGTGTGTGTGTGTGTGTGTGTGTGTGTGTGTGTGTGTGTGTGTGTGTGTGTGTGTGTGTGTGTGTGTGTGTGTGTGTGTGTGTGTGTGTGTGTGTGTGTGTGTGTGTGTGTGTGTGTGTGTGTGTGTGTGTGTGTGTGTGTGTGTGTGTGTGTGTGAAAAAGCTTGGTTTGACCAAGCTTCTGCTGCCACCTGCTGACTGAACTTAAAATAACAAGCATATGTCTCTCTCTCTCTCTCTCTCTCTCTCTCTCTCTATACACACACACACACACGTATTTACACTAAAGTATGAGACATGGAAAAATAACGTTTGTTTCCTTAAACAGAAATATAAAAAAAGAGACACAACTTTCTTAAGTCTTAATGAAATAATCATTTTCATAATCAATTATACAATACATACATAATTTACAATAATTATGTATGTAATAATTGTAATTTCAGTTTGATCATCCAGCAGGCTGAGATACGTGTTAGTAGGTACATTCATTTGATGGTTTGGGTGTTTTTATTTGGGATTAGGTGATGATGAGATGAATGAGCTGAAATGACAATGACAAAAACAGCAGACTCGTCCTTTAAACTTCTTCTTTTCTTCATCCTGGGTCTTCTCTTTTAAAGCGGCAGGTGCGTCTGCCTTCGTCTTGGAAGAAGACGGTAAAGCTCGACAAGGAGACAGCCGTACGTCTCTGGTGACGTATATTGTCCGAGATGAGAGATGTAGTCCACGCAAAACCTAATGTCTCTTTTCTTGTCTCAGTTGTCTCTGTGAATGAAGTCATCTGCAGCATTGAAGATGATGACAAAGGTCATTCTAAAGGCAATAAAACTACCTTAAAGGGACAGTTCAACCCTCAAACAATCCTCTCGCCTGTAGTGTCATATATCAGTCTAGATAGTTTCTGTGTGAGTTACCCAGGGTTGGAGATATCTTCTCAAACGTAATGGAACTAGTTGGGACTCGGCCCACAAGTCCTCCAATCGTGCGACGATATTGGTTCTTTATTCCTCCCCTCTAATACGACCCACAGGAGCGTTATCTGTCCTCATATCTTAACCAGATAACGTTGTTAGTTTGGTTATGTTTAGGCACCAAAACTACTCAGTAAAGATGGTGTCATTACCCGATGGAAGTCGCGCGCAGATGTGAGTCGCGCATGCTCAGCTTTAAACGGTTTACGACATATCGTGTCATACTGAAATTTGGGAAGTCTATGAAATAATAAACGTTTCTCATTACAAACAGTAACAGCGGATGGGAATTTATTCAATAATGTTTTAGCTATCTATGACTGTTTAAATGCTAACGTTAGCTCAAAACGCCATTCAACTGACAGCCTTTGTTGTGTTTGATTGCTAGCTTGTAGCTAAGCTAGCAGTCATTTTAAAAACCGTTTAGCTAAGCTAGCAGTAATTTCAGAAACGTTTTAGCTCTCTATGACTGTTTGACTGCTAACGTTAGCTCAAAACGACATTCAACTGACAGCCTTTGTTGTGTTTGATGCTAATTTACAGCCAACAGTGAACCAACTTCATTAAGTAGGTACATTTTTACTGTATTGCCTCCTTATGCAGTAATATGGCGCTCTTACACTTCTTCACCTTACTTCCTGCTTTGCTTTCCTGCTTGTAATTAATACGTCACTAGATGACGTTGTCACTATAAACGTAAATGTGAGTCAAAATTGCTGCTTTAACAAAATGACCTATGGGATTTTATTTCTGGGGCATTTCATTTCTTGGCCTGGAGCTGTAGGTCGTGTTCAGACCGCCTGCGTTGGCCTATCGGCAAAAACGCAGGTCTTTCCGTTCATTTTGAAAGGGGGATATAGTGCATTTAGGCTGCAGAGGAGGTTTGCAGCAGGGGGGACACTCAATAAAACGTTCTGGGCCCTGTAGAAAGGCATTTTCTATGGACCCCACCATGCGTCCACAGCTATTCATTCTAGCATCTTTTTGGGCCTTGCCAACATGCAGGCCCTTGGGTACTCAGTCCCCTTTTCCCCCAGTCCGACGCCTCTGGGTGTGAGAGTCCCGTACAGGAAACAGGAAACATCACTGCCTCTATCTCTGCCACAAGAACAGTTTTAAAACACCAAACATTGGCTCGGAACTGCCCGGGAGTTTGTGTTACAGCTGAATGTTTCCTGCAACAAAAAAGCACTTGCTATTTCTCGCCCCCCCTGACGTAGATTATGGCGCAGGGCCTAAACGAGAAGTCCCTTATCAAGTCAGTGGATTTTGTGCTTTAGTGCAAATTCTCATAATCTCAAACAAAAGTTCAAAACAATCCAAATTTGAGGCTTTTTCTTGTCCACTTTGTCCAGAAAGTGATCCAACCTTGACTTAAAAGTTAAAGGAAAACAACTCAATGTCTAATTTATTTACATGTTAAGGATTTTTGAGACCCAGTAGGGTGAAAATATCCAAAATTGCATAAATAAAAATGCTACAAATGAAAGAAAAAGTTTTCTTTAATAATCTCAGATTGATGTTGGGACCTGTTATTGGGTCCTGATCCCCAGGTTGGGAACCATCAGCCCTTAATGCTGCCGGTTGGTTTGATTCAGTGGAGAAAAATAAAGACATTTTTTAATTCTAAGAAATGGGTTTTTCTGAGGAAAACACATCTGCAAATGTACCAAAACTCCATTAACTTTAGCAGAATAGGGTTTTTATGAATTAAGCTATTATATAAAATGAATTTATTGCTAAAATATTACCTCTAATGACTTAAGCTCTCTTCATCAGACCTGTAACGTTGACCCATTCATATTTCTCTCTAATTATCATGGTTTTTGCTATTATCTCGGCATTGTTAAAAGTGTGTCCAATGCCTTTAGCAGCACGTTCTGCAGACAGGAGAACTATCTTCAATCCACTGTGCTTCGGCATGCTTATAATAACCAAAATATGCCCGAGCTTCAGCCTCAGTCCTCTCAGAGGGCCGATGAATGTCCTGAGCGCCGTCATCTTCACTCGGATGAAGCTGGGAAGCATTAAATCCGGTTTCCACACCATGATAATAATGAGATTTTAAATGAAAACGGTGATTGTCAACATTTTTATCGTGGTTTACCGTTACACCGGTAATCGTTACATCCCTATTTCTGTCATAGTAAAATATAAAAACCTTGTTATTTAGCATTCCAAATCCAGCAGTAACTTCCCACGAGGAACAGATATCTTAAAAAGACACATAATCGCTCAATATAGAGACTTTTAGACAACAGAGATGCACCTTAGATGCAGGACAAATACAGAAATATAATAGGAAAATAACAAAAATAACATGGCATTTAAGAGCCATACTGTCCAAAATATCAATCAATTAATTAGGAGTTTTGACCTACAGCATTGTTTAATCTATTCCAATCCTCTTTTTTATAGTTTGATTCATTTGGCATTGGTTTATATCTTGGAATATGTAATAATAAAATAAATACTGTGCATGATATGGATTTAAGAGAAACAATATCTCTGTAAAGACCTACATTAGGAATGCTACAACCTAATCAGATTCAACACTGGCTGAAGTCAAACCATTTTTACACCTCCGATTTTTATTCACAATCATAAATATCCAGTTTAATACAAAGCAACTCACCGGTCAATATTATAAATAAAACACACACAGACATATTCTCGTGATAAAAGTGACACTTTTGCAGAAAAACACAACGGAAACAACAAAAACAAACTCACAAATTCCCTCAACTGTATGAGGTGGACCCCTCCATTACATTTCCCTAAAAAAACAGTAATTTGAATAAGAAGAAAGATTGAAAACTAAATCAGAAACCACCAGAAAGTGAATTTTTAGTTTTTTTTTAAATTTTTTATTTTTTTTAAATGCTTTAACTTTTAAAATTGAAACGCTCTCGTGATTTATTCTGTCTTGTTTTAAGACACTCATCCTTTCCGGAAAACACTAAACACCAAAACACCAAACTCCATTGAAAAAATGATGGAATTTTGTCACTTTTAGAAAAATGGCATTTATGGTTTAAGACGGCCTGTTTTGTAACGCAGTGCAGAAAAAAATTGATTCACATTCGTATCGCGATTCAATTTCTACAGATTCTGATTCAATTCATATATATATATTTCTTTTGTTTTGTAATGGCGTGTATATTATCACATGGAAAAGGAACCACGACTGCAAACTGAGTCCTTTTTTTAACTGAGAATCGTTTTTAAATCGAATCTTGAGCCTAAAAATCGATGTGGAATCAAATCGTGACGTTTTCTGAATCAGGCGCCTCGTTAGCGAATTGAAGTATTCATTTAAGGCCGAACACAAGATCATTTATGTGGACTCATTATTTATGTGGACTCATTATTTATGTGGACTCATTATTTATGTGGACTTCTTTTTACGTGGACTTCTTTTTACGTGGACTTCTTATTTATGTGGACTCATTATTTATGTGGACTTCTTTTTACGTGGACTTCTTATTTATGTGGACTCATTATTTATGTGGACTTCTTATTTATGTGGACTTCTTTTTACGTGGACTTCTTATTTATGTGGACTCATTATTTATGTGGACTTCTTTTTACGTGGACTTCTTATTTATGTGGACTCATTATTTATGTGGACTTCTTTTTACGTGGACTTCTTATTTATGTGGACTCATTATTTATGTGGACTTCTTATTTATGTGGACTTCTTATTTATGTGGACTTCTTTTCATGTGGACTTCTTGTTTATGTGGACTTCTTGTTTATGTGGACTTCTTGTTTATGTGGACTTCTTTTTACGTGGACTTCTTATTTATGTGGACTTCTTATTTATGTGGACTTCTTATTTATGTGGACTTCTTAGCGTTTTAGGATCTGAGTCCATCAGTTCAAGTTTCACCAGCTCCAGTGGCTGCCAGGGGTGTTTAAGGCTGATTATTTTTATTTTACAATGTTTATATATATATATATATATATATATATATATATATATATATATATATATATATATATATATAATCAAAACGTTCCCATGTTTAATTCTCTCTTGTTTCAAGACACTCATCCTTTCCTGAAAACACTCATTTGTTCTGGGAAAACAAATCCTGACATGAACCAAACTCCATTGATAAATGATTTTCGAACAGTGTCATTTATCGGTTAAGGGGGTGGCGGGGGCGGGGTTAATGTGGACTTCTTAGTGTCTTTGGAAATAAGTCCTTCAGTGAAAGTGTCACCAGCTCCAGTATGGGCCTGCATGCGAGCCAGCTGCTGCTGCGGCAGCCCGGTGTGTTTTTAAAAATACTTCAACTTAAAAATGTTCTTATGTTTTATTCTTCCTTGTTTCACTTATAGACATTTTTCTGGAAAATACTATTTTCTTCCGGGAAAACAAATCCTGACTTAAACCAAACCCCATTCAAAAAAGATCGAATTTGTGACTTTTCGAACAGTGAGTGGCATTTATCGTTAAAGGGAGGTTATTTTGCGAATTTAAGCAATTATTATCAGGCCGAAGCTGAGCTTATTATGTGGACTTGTTAGTGTTTTAGGATCGGAGTCCCTCAGTTAAAGTCTCACCAGCTCCAGTGGTACATGTGCGCCAGCTGTTGCGACAGCCCGGGCCTCTCCGGGCCGAATGCGGGCTGCAGCAGCGTGGAGTAGGCGCACAGAGGCAGGCCCAGGCCGGACCTGAGCTTCACCTCCAGGTCCTGCGCTGTGATTGGCTCACAGGGCTTCCCGTCGCGAACCAGGAGCGGGATGGCGAGGCGGCGAGCCGGAAGCAGCTGTTGCAGCGCCTCCAAACTGTGCTCCGCGCGCTTCAGCTTGTAGCGGTGGTTCTGGAACCAGATCTTGACCTGGTTCGGGGTGAGGTGGATCAACCCGGCCAGGTGCTCTCGCTCCGGGGCGGTCAGGTAGCGCTGCTGCCGAAAACGGCGCTCGAGCTCGAAGGTCTGCGCCTTGGAGAAGAGCACCCTCCGCTTCCTTCCGCGGCTCTTCTGCGCCGCGCCGCCTGCCGCGTCCGGGGACTCGTCCGTGGAGAGCTCGGGGAATTTAGGATCGGAACGGGACTCCATGGAAATATCGTGTACTGCATGGAGACAGCACAAGTAATCTGATTACTCTGAAACCGACTGGAACTCAGAAAAACTTCCACAACCACTCTAAACTTGTGAATCTGACACCAGTCTGTACTTAGCCTAATTGTGCCTTTTTATCTGCTTAAAAATAAATAACTTTATATATATAATAAATTAAATCTTCCGTTTTACCACTAAAATAAAATGATAACAAATTACATTAGATCATCATTTAATTCCTCATTTCTGTCCGGACAGCTCCACACATGCGCGTAACTTAGAGAGTCTCTTTGTCTCCCTCTTTTAACTCTCCCATTGTCAGGTTTTACACTATATTGTGATTTCTTTAAATCAGCAAAAAGACTGAACTTATTCCTCTGCCTTGCATCATACATCAAAGTTTACATGTTCGTTTGTAGGACAAATCATCCCAGTTCAGATTTGTGTGTTTTCCCCCAGAAATGTCCTGAAGCTGCTCAGGAAACACCACCTGCACCACCGTTAAACTCCATCCACAAAAACACCTTTTTTTAAACTTCTGTGTCTGAATGATTGATAAGGAGAAAAACTAAACATCAGAAACAAATCATAACTATATGGCTGAGCTTAACAGTTAACATGAATAACGAGGCAGTGATGATTTAATAAAAAAATAAAATAAAAAAAATATATAATCTGATAATGAAAGATTTAAAAGATGGATGGGAGACAAAGAGACCAGTTTCAGTTACGCGCGGATGTGTGGAGCTGTCCGGATAGAAATAAGGATTTAAATGACAATTTCATGTAATTTGTTATCATTTTAGTAGCAAATCTGACAATGGACTTGCTAAATATTTAAAGTAGACATGTGTATCCATTTTTAAGCAGATAAAATAAGGCTAAGTATTGGCTGTTGATTGGATAATTACGCACGAGCAGAAGAGTTCAGAGTCAGATTTAAGAGCTAAGAGTCAGAAATGAGATAACTATAAAATATATGGATAATATGATATGCATTTACTAACTTTTACATATTTATTAACAACACGTGTTCTCACATGAGAAGTGAAGGTTACCGGATCCGCGGCTGCACCTGCCGTAGCTTCCACCGTCGCACCCGCACAAACTCCGGCCGCTAAATCCCAATTTCTGCCCGAGTTTCGAGCCTGAAACCTCCGCGGAGGCCTCCTCGGGGTCGTCCTCCTCGGTCCCGGAGCCGTACCTCCCTGTGGGGTCCGGGAGATCCAGGATGTCCCGCACCGAGAAGCCCGTTTTCGTGTTTGTGCCAAAAGACATTACGCACTGGGTGTAGAGGATCGTGTCTCGCGATGATTCAACCTCTGCAGCCCGTTAAAGAGGAGCATACATAGGGTGTGGGTCCATGAATGCCGGTAAACGGAGCTGGAGCCCGGAGCTGCACGGGCACGGCACGAGCTGATTTAACAGCATCAAAACACACGAGGGAAGACTTTAAGAGAGCGTGTCCTCCGTCCTTTTTAACGGCGCGCGTGTGTGTATGTGTTTGCGTGAGCGTGTGTGTATGTGTGTGTGCGTGCGTGCGTGCGTGACGGAGGCGGGTCAAGTGGTTGAGGGTGTAAATAAAACCAACCGGGGGGAGCGGAGGAGGAGAAGGTTTAATGATGGAGGATTAGAGAGAAAGAAGCAACTCATTTACATTTCCTAGAGTCCCGGATGCGCTTCCTGTTTACATTCAGAGTCTCAGATGATCTAAAAGTCCAGAAAAAAGCTTTCAAAAACACATTAGTGCTAAAGGTACACAGTGGAATAGCCTATTAGTGTTGTTTTGTTACTATTTATGTGAGATGACACCTGTTTACGCGTAGCAGAAATAGCCCTAATAATAAAACTATTAATAATAAAAACTAATTTAACTGTATTTATACAATTTACACACATTTTGTAATGAAAGCAGCCAGAAAGTTGAATTACACACAGAATGGACAGATTTCTTTTGTGTGATGATAAAGCGTGTGTGTGTGTGTGTGTGTGTGTGTGTGTGTGTGTGTGTGTGTGTGTGTGTGTGTGTGTGTGTGTGTGTGTGTGTGTGTGTGTGTGTGTGTGTGTGTGTGTGTGTGTGTGTGTGTGTGTGTGTGTGTGTGTGTGTGTGTGTGTGTGTGTGTGTGTGTGTGTGTGTGTGTGTGTGTGTGTGTGTGTGAGAGAGAGAGAGAGAGAGAGAGAGAGAGCAGCAAACACTGAAACACTCATCATCTTACAGGGTTTTTTTACAATAATTTTGCTACTAATTTCAGAACCTTCTCGTCATTTTTCAAAACTCTAGACCCAAAACTCAAATCGGACATCACTTGACATCAAAACCTTGCATTTGCATTTATATCCTTAAAGAAACCTTGCATATGCATTGGTTCAAAAAACTAATTTCTTGTGAAATACCATTGAAACGTTACTTTAGATCACCCACACACAAGCTGCCCATAGTTTCACTGCGTCGTTGTTCGTGCAATCATTAAATATTGTAGTACAAAACAGGTGATACAGTATGGTACTAGATGCAAATACATCCCTGTAAAAGCACTGCAGGAGTAGAGAGAATACTACAGACACAGTGGAGTCATTGGAAAACATCTGATATGTATTGATGAAAAACAATACAGTACAATCCCAACATTGGTTTATTTGAATCAAAGCTAAATAATTAGCTAAGAAATGGAAAAGAAAAGACAGTAAAACATCAAATACTGTGTTCCTCAGCGTGCTTGTACTGCATAAAACAAAACAAAGAAGTGATTACTGTACTACGTCTTCATCAACTCTGTCATGTGGATTTGGCCACACGTTCTCATCTACATTGCAATATATATATATACAGTATATACAGTATGTATATATATATATATAATATATATTAGGGGTGGGAATCGCCAGATGCCTCCCAATACAATATCATCACGATACTTATGCCACGATACGATATTATTGCGATTTGAAACATATTGCAATATTCTGTGATATATTGCAATTCATAACCTTTTTTCCAACTTCTAATTTTTCCCTAATTTCAAATGACGTCCCCAAAAGGAAACTTTGTCAACATCTGTTTTATGTAAAAAGAAACATTTCTCTGTTTGTTCATATCAATTCAATGTTATTGCTGCAAAATGGGACAAACTGACCAGCACGTATACTGTATAATAAAAGATCAATACTTGGTGCCTGTGTATCGATACAGTATTAATAATAATAATAATATTAATAAATTTTATTTAAAGCACCTTTCATGACACCCAAGGTCACTTCACAAACAAAAAAAAGGACATTAAAGTTATAGTCATCTCATAGAGGTGCTGACTGTGACATGCAGTAGGCTGCTGAGAGTATTGCCACTGAAAATATCACAATACTATGCTGTATTGATTATTTTCCCCCCACCCCTAATTATACTGTATATCTCAATCATATGTAACAAGTTGGAAATTAATTGGACGAGCAGTTCCAAGGGCCGGCATGCATACAGTGCAGTACTGTCAATACTGTAAATAGTGGTACAGTAAAGGTAGTACACGGCACCATAGAAACAGTGTCTGATGAACAGTAGTACATCACAGTAAAGAAGGATGATGAAGTATTACCTCCATAGATAATGTAGTATAATTGGTTCTTGCTCCACGCTAATTGGTGACAATGAATCTCGGTATCTTGAAACATTCATGATCTAAACATGGAAAATTGTTTCTGTCTCCATAGTAACAACCATGCATTACGAGCAATGCAACAGGTACTTCTCATTTAGAGCAGGTGTATCAATCGATAGTTGTAATGAAATGAATAGACAATCATTTGAAATGTAAGGTGTGAATTGCTTTCTGAAGTAGTTACTTTGATGTTAACTTATTGAACCGGTGATTTTTGTTAAATGAACAAATGATCTTAGGTTTATGTGTACTGTATCCAAGTATTTGGAACAAGTGTGAACGGCAGGTTTCTGAAATTAGTGCCAAAGTGATTGTAAAAAACTGTAAATGTAGAGATTTCTTAAGGCAGTTTGAATCCAATTGAGTCTTGGATGCTTAAAAAAACATTATTAAGAGCAAAAGGTTTTGGTTTATGACTAATTTTGACCCATTTTCTTTTAAAGGTAATCCTGTAGACGACCGTGAGGTCAGTCACTTTTATAACATTCACTGCTTTCAAAGTCAGAGTTAAAGTTTAATATCACACACAGTAGGATCATTCATTCATTTTAATGTGAAGTTGAAATTTTTAAGGGGACTTGCTTATTTTTCGACTCAGTTTGCTTAAAGTTTGACAAATATTACACCAACAAAGTAATAAATATGTATAACGCTAGATAGAGCATTTAGGATACATTAGGCAGTTTTAACTCCTGCAGTATGAGGACTGTTTGAAAGAAACATTAGGAGCTTAATTAATAAAATAGAAGTAAAGTATACACTTGCTTTAATGAATACTTAATCAATAGTGTAACAGGCCTTTTGAAGACATGTTGACAGTAGAAAAGTAAAGTAATTAAATAAATGAATTGGCTGAATTCCATCTGGAGATATTGGGAATAAAATATGACGAATCAATAACGTAAGCTGTAGATGATGTTTGTGAGTTTGTACACATCAGACGTGCTAGCTAAACCAAACCAAATCTTTACAAGATGTGTGTTCTGTTATTGAGTCATCTTCTTAAAACACACAGAAAGTCCGCTGCTTTCAGTCAAAGTCAAGTTGTGTGTTGTGAGTCCAGTGTGCTGATCGCACTTCTGTCTTTTACCAAAGTACTCACGCTGCTCCGAGAATGACACGAGGACTTTTATTAATGAACTTTAGGTAGAAAACATTTTCACATCCAACAATTCTTAGGTGTGTGTGTCTGTGTGTCTGTGTGTCTGTGTGTCTGTGTGTGTCTCTCTCTCTCTCTCTCTCTCTCTCTCTCTCTCTCTCTCTCTCTGTGTCTGTGTGTCTGTGTGTCTGTGTGTCTGTCTCTCTCTCTCTCTCTCTCTCTCTCTCTCTCTCTCTCTCTCTTTCTCTGTGTCTGTGTGTCTGTGTGTCTCTCTCTCTCTCTCTCTCTCTGTGCGTGTGTGCGTGTGTGTGTGCGTGTGTGTGTGTGTGCGTGTGCGTGTGTGTCTCTCTCTCTCTATGTGTACTTGTGCGTGTGCATGCGTGTGTGTCTCTCTCTCTCTCTCTCTCTCTCTCTCTCTCTCTCTATATATATATATATATATACACATATATATCTATATATATATATATACATATATATATATATATATATATATATATATATATATATATATACATATATATCTCTATGTGTGTGTGTGTGTGCATGTGCATGCGAGTGCATGCGTGTGTGTCTCTGTGTGTGTCTCTGTGTGTGTCACTGTGTGTGTCTCTGTGTGTGTGTGTGTCTCTGTGTGTGTGTCTGTCTGTGTGCGTATCCAGCTGGGTGGTCGAACTCTGCAAACAAACACACAACGAGCCGGCAGCCACAAAGACCGCACAGCCTTCACATTTATCCCATTTATTCCCCCTGAACACTTTATAATGGCCTGACTCAC
The DNA here is from genome assembly GCA_013375575.1 of Percina caprodes. NCBI lineage: Eukaryota > Metazoa > Chordata > Actinopteri > Perciformes > Percidae > Percina > Percina caprodes. The sequence goes on along the minus strand of JABXJD010000084.1, from coordinate 2,140,503 downwards.
ACACACACACACACACACACACACACACACACACACACACACACACACACACACACACACACACACACACACACACACTGCCTGGAATACATGTGAGACTGCTGGGAGTTGTCATGGTATTCAGACTGCTGCCTTCAATTGACTGTCTTCTTCTATATTCATGACCACACACACACACACACACACACACACACAGTTCCATTTACAGCAATCATCATCAACAACTGCCCACAGTTGATTTATCCCCCCAAAAATGATAAAACTCGCAAAAAATAAATAACGTTAATAGGCCATCTATGAAATCAAACTACGGTTGACATAAAACAATTTTTAACCTACAGTTGATTTAAAATAATATAGCCTAATTAAACTTAAAAAACTATATCAAAATAAAGAAATTAAAAAATATAGCCTCATATAAAATAATCAAAAAACAAATCACAAGTGCATTTTTAATTGCTTCCATGGGCACAATTTCGTCCTCCAAAATCATTTTAAACACTTTAAAAATGTCCTGGTTTTTTCTGCTTTAACTTTTCAGTATGAAAAATACCCTTTTTCCTCACAGTCTGCAAGTATTATATAAAAAAGCAGCTCAGACTCCAGATAAAAACAAATAATGGGTGGTAATAGACTCTTCTGAGCATGCTCAGTAGATTAAAACTTCAGCTTTGTGGTTCTGTCTGTCAGGGTTACACAATCCATTGCAAACGTCTGTTCAACCCTGAGCTCGGACCGCCCCCTGCTGGCAGACTGAGGAACTGCAAGACGTTCAGCTTCATTTTCAGGTAAAACATGTAGCTTATATATCATTTGGAGCATGTTTCTGTCATCAATCATCCTGTTTCATATATAGTATTATATATATATATATTATATATATATATATATATATATATATATTATATCTGACTGTCTCCGACATTATGAAACCAGAACACAACCAATGCTGATGACTCATTTTCACTCCTGCAACCTCAAAAGTGGCAACAATTTGTCTGATTTGATTGTCTGGTTTCTATCTAATAATGATCATTATAAGTATGAATTTCTCCCAAGTGGAAGTTATTTTAAAACTCTCAAAGATGGAGGGCTTTTAGGATAATATTCGGACTGGAGCCCAGAAACTACCCTTAATACGCGCTGCTCAAAAGTTGTAGCCTACTGCTCCATTTCCCCGAAAATAATATCTATCCATTAATAATTTATTATTGGAAACTTTTATTCTTCATGAATATTTAAGTGCTTGCTGTACTGAGCAGTTAATTTGAATTAATTTACCAAAAGTGTAGCAAAAAGCTGCTTCTTTCATGGACTCTCTTGGAAATGATTTGTGATTTTCAGACCTGGAAAAAACTACAAATATATTCCAATGCATTTAAAATTAGTTTTTGTTCTTTCTCTGATCCTCTCTTCATTAATTTTGGGGAAATGTGTAATGTAGAAATTGTCCAAAAGGAGGCGCACTTGCATAAAAAATGATCGTCTGACTGCTTTTTATTTTATTTTTTCTTACCCTGATGACAGTGTTCCCAGAGATCAACTATCAGTTACTGACTACTACTACTACTACTACTACTACTACTACTACTACTACTACTACTACTACTACTACTGTGGTTGATAGAAATGTTTGAAAAAACAACTACATTTGATTTATCCATTTAACCATTCCTGTCAGATGAACTTAGGCAACTCTTTCATTCACACTTTAATTAACTCTTTCATCAACTCTTTCATTCATTTCAATAAGGCTACTTTAAAGAATTTTACTGTTTATCCATTACTTTCTGTTTCCTGTTTTAACTATTTGTCTCTTTTAGCTAACTATTTCCACTGCTTATCCGTCACTATTTTACCTGTTTATGCATGAGGCCATTTTTAGCTAACTACTTGTTAACATTCAGTATTCTTAAGTGATTCTGGGGCCCCCTTAGCGGTCCTTGAGGGGGTCCCAAAGGGCAATCATTTATTTTCACTATAATTCCATACGTAACACAATGACAGAATGTATGGCATGTTGTGGACATTTTTCATACACTTTCTGTAATAAAACATCTAATAGAAAAAGTCTGAACCACTGCTCTAAGGTGCCCTTCCAGTAAGCCTAAAGGAAACTGGATGAAGTGCCCTCTAAAATTAAGAAGAGGCAATACAGGGCCATATAGGCTGTCGTTTATGCACGTTTCATTTTTTTAAGCCCCTGCTGGTCAGACAGCCTGAGCCGCCGCTGACAAATAGAGCTGTAACATTTCCACATTTTTCCGTACAATTAATTGTCTCAGAAATAATTGCGATTAACAATGAAATTGTCTCCTTCTGTCAAATTTTAAAATCTTCAATTTTTTTTTTAAACAAATTGAACTTTTGAAGGAAATGTGACCGAGATAATGTAATAACACAAATATACAGCCTATGAAGTAAACTATGCCTCTTTATTATCATGAAACATCTTTTTCTAACTGTATCCCCCTTGTCATTTCTGTCGTTATGTGCCAACAACAAGCTTTAACTTAACAGGCTGACCAATAGCACTTATACATCCAAACATACCAACAATGACCATCAACAGTCATAACTTAGGACCTTAGCCAATGTAAGCAATTAATTGCAGTTAAACAAAGAATTCGCAATTATGTTTAAAAAAAGAAAAGAAAAAGACAGTTATGTACTAATTGTTACAAACCTACTGACAAGTACCCTTTAGCTCTGTTTGGGAATCACTGATTTAATTGGTTGTGTCTCTAAGTCAAATGGGACAGGGTTTCCTCAGCCTGTTATGACGCGTTCAGTGTGAACATGAGAACCGAAGAGCCCTTCAGGATCCCTCGGCCTTCTGAGTGCTGACGCAAAATGATCCTCCTGCAAACAGGAAGCGATGACATGACATCAACAGGAGCAGGAGGAGGAGGATCACTGCAGTCAGAGCGTTGGATGGTGGAGCATAGAGACGCTGTGGACGGCAGCTGATGGGTGAGGCAAAGAAAATTGAAGCTTACACAAAACACAGCGAGAGTGAATCCATGCCAGGCTAAAAAAATATATATTTTTACTCTCCATTACAGATGTTTTCTTAGGAAAAGTTGCTTTGGTGCTTGTTTTTTTTTGGAAATGTGTGTTTTATTGTTAGATTGGAGTTCTTTTTGACATAAGTGGCAGGAGAAAAGAAGATAATTAAATCCTTCTACCACTTTACTTTTTTCATGCATTCATTAACGTGTAAGTATGCTTTCAAAATGTGAACTGCATGGAGAGTAAGACTACAGTATCCTTCGTAGATTGTGGGTTTATTCTTCTGTTACAAAGTCAGACTTGAATTAAGATATAATTATATTATATATAAATAGTCACATAAATGCAGGAAAATAAGTTAGAACAAAATGAAAATTGTACATGCAGTCGCATTTGATTCGGATAATGTAATTTCCACAGAATATCCAGCGGTTAAAATTGAAATTGAGAATATCAGATGACTGAAAACAAAGAGAAAATGTCTGTAGATGTATAAAATCAGATACAATCAGAAGATTAAGAAAGATTTTAAATGAAAAGGAAGTGGACACACATAACGTGTACGGTTTAGTTGATTCAGGACCCTGGACGCAGTTTGTTGTTTGTCAAGTATTTTAGATTCATAATGAAAAATTGAATTTCATCTGCTTATATTTCTTATATGCCTAAATAAAGAGAGATCATGTGGAGTCTGGACAAGATTTCAAGATCCATATGCTGCAATTATTTTGATTGACAGGTATTTTTAATAAGAGCTGAAGCTTGATGATTGGATATATTTGATTCATTCATGTTCTAAAGCTGTTAAATGTTAACGCTTCACAGCAGCAATGTTTTACTTCTAATTAAATATTAAAAGCACAATCATGCAAATGATCTTCTATGAATCAAACCCTTCAACTTAAACTGAAATGGTAATTAGCAGCCGTGTTGCTGTAGTCCCAGATCAACTTGACACAAATCAATCAATTTAGCATGGTTATAATTAAAGAAATGAGTCTCCCTTGAATTAATAACTTAAAACATAACCTACACGTTGTTCTCATTCAAATGTTGTTATAGCTTCATAGCAGGGCCTCCAAATTATTGTTCATTATTGCAAAGTTTTTTTCAAAAATTAAAAAGCTTTAACATGATTCCAACATGTTATTAGTTAATATAAATCCCCACTGATGATTGGCTTACTGGCTCATATGGTTGTCACTAAGGTAACACCGATACAATTCATCCCAAAGGATGAACTGTTCCACATCATGATTTATAAAATAATAATTTATATAATCATGCTGACAATTATTAGGTTTTTTGAGTATTTTTGATACTATTAGTATTCTATGCACAAAAAAGGTATCTATAAAGGCTTTAGGCTGCCCTAAAAGGTTTTGTAGGCCCAGTTTAATATTCAACTTAATTTTATACAATATATGTAGTAGGGGGTCCCTGATCCGTCTCTGATTCAGGGTTAGGGGTCCTTGGCTTAAATATCGTTGAAGACTCCTGCTCTAAGGGTATAGATGTTTTTATTTTATTAAACCTTATAGGCTACATTGTTTATAACTCATAACTTCTTGAATGCATATGAGAACTGCAGCTCTTTTCTTTAATGAAAGTATGACAAAATCCTTATTTGTCTCTCATCTAACAGCTAAAAGCCATTTCCTAAAAAATGGTTTATTTATCAAACTAAAATATTTGAGAAAACCTATTTCTGAAAAGATAAACGTCAATTCCTTTATATCACAGTTTGTGTTTTTGCACCATTTTGACCTAACTTGTATAATACTAGACATTATGTAGGCCTACAATCATCATCTCACTACTCTTTCCTCTCTTATCTTTATTTATTTATTATTTTCTTCCTCCTCTCTTCTATTCTATTAAAATCCATTTTTTCGATTTAATTTTATTTATAGTGTCAAATCATAACAGGCGTTACTCAGGACACTTTTCACATAGAGGGGGTCTAGACCACATTCTAGGGCTGCACGATATGAGGAAAATATCTCATTGTGAATATTTTGACTGATATTGAAATATGATTCACGGTATTGGAGGGAGTGATCATTTTTGTGTCATTATTCTCATTTTTATTGAAAAACACTAATTAAAATGAAACAGTAGGATAAAGTTAGAAAAAAAAAAGCTTTATGATAATATAGATGATGTGTACTTCATAGGCTCTGTACTTGTGTTATTGCTTTATCCGGGTCACATGACAGTAAAGCAAACGATGTTTCCTGGGATTCATTTGCTTTAATTTGTTTAAAAAATAATAATAATTAAAATGTAATATTTTTTTAATTTGTCATAAAGAGACACTTATGTTGGTAATCGCAATAATGTCTGAGACAGTTAATTGTACAGCAACATTTGGAGTTGTTGCAGCTCTACAAGCATTTTGTTCTCTTCCTCCTTTTCTTCCTTCAACTTCTCTACTCCGCTCTTTCACCTCCTTCTCCTTAAAGAGCAGTCAGCCTATCCTAATCTTTATATTCATCTTCAAATTGCCGTTTATGTGACCTGTTCCGTGTGTGTGTGTGTGTGTGTGTGTGTGTGTGTGTGTGTGTGTGTGTGTGTGTGTGTGTGTGTGTGTGTGTGTGTGTGTGTGTGTGTGTGTGTGTGTGTGTGTGTGTGTGTGTGTGTGTGTGTGTGTGTGTGTGTGTGTGTGTGTGTGTGTGTGTGTGTGTGTGTGTGTGTGTGTGTGTGTGTGTGTGTGTGTGTGTGTGTGTGTGTGTGTGTGTGTGTGTGTGTGTGCAGCGCAGAGCTACGGGGAGGTGAACCAGCTCGGGGGGATGTTCGTTAACGGCCGGCCGCTGCCCGGCCCGGTGCGGCTGCGGATCGTGGAGCTGGCGCAGCTCGGCATGCGGCCCTGCGACATCAGCCGCCAGCTGCGCGTCTCCCACGGCTGCGTGTCCAAGATCCTGGCGCGCTACAACGACACCGGCTCCATCCTGCCCGGAGCCATCGGCGGCAGCAAGCCGCGGGTCACTACCCCGGCCGTGGTCCGGAGCATCGGGGACTACAAGCAGGGCGACCCAGGCATCTTCGCCTGGGAGATCCGGGACCGGCTGCTGTCGGACGGGGTGTGCGACAAGTACAACGTGCCGTCAGTCAGCTCAATCAGCCGGATACTCAGGAATAAAACTCTGTCGCATCCGTATGAGAGCGGCAAACCAGCCCCGGCTCAGCTGCAGTACGGACACGTGTACCCGGCACACTCATACACCGGGCTCGCAGGGACCCACACCGGGACCGGACAGGTCGGCCTGCCGCGGAGCTGGCACAACATCCTCGGCATACGGGCCTTCGTGGACCCGGCAGGTTGGTGGAGACACTTTATTTTTCACAAGGGCGTAGGTTTTGTTTAAACATTGTGTGTGTGTGTGTGTGTGTGTGTGTGTGTGTGTGTGTGTGTGTGTGTGTGTGTTGGGGGGAAATGGGATAACGGCTGGGGTCGTCCCCCATAAAATAAAATACAATTTGGACGTTGAACACTTAATTTCCTGCACTCTCATGCATCAATTTATGGTGCAAATGTATTTATTTATGTTTATTTATGTTTATTTATTATTTATTATTCTCCTGTAATGTTCAAAACTTCAACTTGTCCCCAAACTCTACTCCTAGGGGTCACCTTAAATTAAGACCAAGCAAAACTTTCCCCAAACACATTTCTTTTATATAACTCAATAACTTTAACATATTGATGTTCACAGCCCCAAACTAGGCCTAATAGTAAATAAACAAAGACAAATCAATAACTTCTGCCATCTTGAGGGCCCATCGCTCTAGCTGTGTGAGAAATAAAGTTTGTTACATGAATGTTTGTCTAAAAGTTATTTATTTGGAGAAAAGACATTCTGAATATGTTGAGACCTAATACTGGTAAAAACATTGATTGGCTTCCTTTTAATTTGCCTAAACTTTTCCCACACCTAATTATTTTATTGATGTTCACAATGAAATGAGCGATTCAAACGGCAGACTTTAGGGTACCAGGTACACTCTTAGACACACGTGTCAAACTCAAGGCCCGTGGGCCAAATCCCTTGCTAATTTTGATCCGGCCCCATATATACATTTAGGTTCACAATACATTTTGGCCTACCTACGTTTTGTCACTTTCCACCACTGGTCTTTTTTCTCTCGATATTTTTGACCCGTATTTCCTAACGTTTTTTGCATTTTCTTCGACATTTTTGTACACCAAACTGCTGCAAAGACTATATGCAATAATACAGTCAAATATATGTGACTTTTCCCATGGCATCAAAGCAATACACTCGATGTCTGCACTCAATGTGAGTCTCATTTTGTAGTGTGGCCCCAAGGGAAGTTGAGTTTGACACCCTGCTCTAAGACATTTCTGTGTATTAACAGCTGTATTTATTTAACAGAACACGTCCATAACATAAGATGGGATCTACAGTTGTACTTTAGTTTTTTTACATTTGGAATTGCATTGCATTACATTATAATTTGTGCTCCAACAACTTTTTCTTTTGCCACAGACGCTGGTTTTGGGAGATTAAAGTCCACGTTGTCACTTTTTTTTTTACATTTTTGTCGCTTTTTTTCAACCTCTGACTCTTTTTTTGCAATGTTTTTTTTGCTTTTCTGGCGTTTGTAAAAAAAACAAATACAAAAAACACCATTTGTAATGTTTTATAACAGTTAACGTCTTTCATTCGTCATTATGATAAGATATTGGGGGTGAGATCTGGCCAATTTTGTAAATTACGCCTATGCATAATGTAATCATAATGTGACCTTTAGACCCATATTTTTTGTTTTTTTTCCAGAATTTCTTGTGTTTATTACAGTCCATAAAACATCTTTATACAGTTGGACATGAAGTGTGACAGCAGCTGCCCGTGTTTCTGGAGATCAGATCTTTTCTGATTCATTATGGGGCATTTTAAAGCCATGGATGTTCAAAGGAGTCAAAGTCAGATCAACAAAATCTGTAAATTAAAAGTATGTTGAAAGAATGAAAAGATTTTTTTTACTGTGATCGTGAGAAAGTTTTAATGACAAGTTAGTTTTATATATCCATCTTTGGTCTGAGCTGCAGAGAAAAGATCCAGTTTTAGTTATGTGTTCCTAAACTCTAATGGGTAAAACAAATCTGGATGTTTTAATGATTTTCTATGTTTTCATGAACATTTTCTTTAGTAAAACTTCTGCAGATATCAACCAAAAATATTAAACTATTTGCATTTGTGTTAATTCAGTGTTATCGTTTCAATCTTTTCTAGCACTGTGTGGATCTGAAGGACACGCAGCCAAAATGGAGGAATGGACCAGAATGACCAGAATGACTAGTAGTATGACTAGTAGTATGAGCAGTAATATGACTAGTAGTATGAGCAGTAGTATGACTAGTATGAGTGGCAGCAGACCGTTTCCCTCTGGAATCAATGAAGTGGAGAAAACAAGCAACGAGCTGGAACTCAACTACCAACAGCAGGTAAATAAAATGGACTTAACTCTCTTTTGTGTTTCCTGTTTTGGACTGACAGCACCATAAATGAATCTATCAGCAGTGAATTTGACCCTCATGTTGTCCTCGGGACAAATTGACCCGTTTTCCTATGTCAATGTTCTTTTTAATTCCCCAAAATAACATGATTGATTCCACACAACGCTCTTTGGCAAGTACAAATCTCTACTTTCATTAATTTTGGGGCCTCTTATTCAATTTTATAACATTTGAATACAAATTGAAGTGATTTTGAAATAGTATTGAGAGTAAAAGTTGACATATTCCAGTCTGTGATTACCATAAACATCCATTCCTTTAATTTTAGTCTAAATAATTCCTAATTTCTGCTTTTCTAACTCAAACGTTAGGTATAATTTCCTATAAATGAGCTTTATTGACCATAAATTTCAAAAATAACTGCCAAACTAAAGTTAATAAGTTAGTGTTACATAGTGTTAAACATAAAAAAGTGGCTAACATTGAAAAAAAGCGTAAAAAATGTTGAAAAAAGGGACAAAATGGTAAGAAAAACTTAAAAACTTTGATTAAAAGCCTCAACAAAAATGTTGATTTTCAGTTTTGATGCAAAGACAACACAAGGGTTAAAAAAAGGTGAAATTAAAAACAGATTATTGAAGTGGGAAAATTTAGAATTAAATTCAACAATAAAGGATAAAACAGCTGAATTCACACACGTACTTTGGGAAAAACAAAAGAAAATCAAAAGTTGGATTCTTAAGTTTCACTTTTTTGATTCACCAGCTGTTATTTCCCATCTGTTTTGATTTTGTGGCGTCCTGGCATCCTTTAATGTAACCAGAGCTCTGATTGGCTATCATCGAGGCACACTTCCTGTTTTCAAGCTGGTTTTAGAGAAAAAAACTGTTGTTAATCAGCCAATCAGAGCCGAGCCTTAACTCTGTGTGTTTGTGCTCTCGTGTCTGTGTTTGTGAAGAACCGTTTGAGTTTGGGACCTTGAAAGTAATGACGATTTTTGAAGATGATTTTATAGAAAGTGAGGACATTTTTGGAAAAGGCATTTATTTATTTTATTATCTATGATGACTAGAGCGGTCTGATACAGCAAAAGTGGTGCTGACAGTGATACATACGTGGAATATATTTATCAGAAGTTCTGTTCAGTGAAGGGTTTTAAATAGATAGTCGCCATTCACTCATGTTTCTTAAAGGTCCCATGGCATGAAAATTTCACTTTTTTTAACATTAATATGCGTTCCCCCAGCCTGCCTATGGTCCCCCAGTGGCTAGAAATGGTGATAGGTGTAAACCGAGCCCTGGGTATCCTGCTCTGCCTTTGAGAAAATTAAAGCTCAGATGGGCCGAGCTGGAATCTTGCCCCTTATGAGGTCATAAGGAGCAAGGTTACCTCCCCTTTCTCCGCTTTTCCCGCCCAGAGAATTTGTCCCACCCATGAGAGAGAGACATCATGGCTTTCAAACGAGCAAAGGGGAAGTTGGTCAAGGACACACCCCCAGCCTCCACCTTGCCCCCTCTCCTTCAGAAATGGTACATACTAAGGAAAGCTCATTGTGGGACTGGCTCTAGTGGCTGTAATTCTGCACCAAGGCTGAATTTTCAGATTCAGTATTAGTGGACCACTAAGGTCCATATAAAAGAGACTTCAGATACAGTATTAGGGGACCACTAAGGTCCATATAAAAGAGACTTCAGATACAGTATTAGGGGACCACTAAGGTCTATATAAAAGAGACTTCAGACACAGTATTAGGGGACCACTAAGGTCTATATAAAAGAGACTTCAGATACAGTATTAGGGGACCACTAAGGTCTATATAAAAGAGACTTCAGACACAGTATTAGGGACCACTAAGGTCTATATAAAAGAGACTTCAGACACAGTATTAGGGGACCACTAAGGTCTATATAAAAGAGACTTCAGATACAGTATTAGGGACCACTAAGGTCTATATAAAAGAGACTTCAGATACAGTATTAGGGGACCACTAAGGTCTATATAAAAGAGACTTCAGATACAGTATTAGGGACCACTAAGGTCTATATAAAAGAGACTTCAGATACAGTATTAGGGGACCACTAAGGTCTATATAAAATAGACTTCAGATACAGTATTAGGGACCACTAAGGTCTATATAAAAGAGACTTCAGATACAGTATTAGGGACCACTAAGGTCTATATAAAAGAGACTTCAGATACAGTATTAGGGGACCACTAAGGTCTATATAAAAGAGACTTCAGATACAGTATTAGGGACCACTAAGGTCTATATAAAAGAGACTTCAGATACAGTATTAGGGACCACTAAGGTCTATATAAAAGAGACTTCAGATACAGTACTAGGGGACCACTAAGGTCTATATAAAAGAGACTTCAGATACAGTATTAGGGGACCACTAAGGTCTATATAAAGGCATCCAAAGAACACCATGTCATGGGACCTTTAATTGATTTTCTTTCTCCCTCAGTCTTTGCCCAGTCTGCATGGTTACGTCTCAGCCTGTGCGTACTCTCCACCGAACCAGTATGGCGTCTATGAAGGTCCAGCAGCCAACCACATGAGCACAGCACCCCACTGGCAGTCCCAGTCCTCCAGTCTCACTCCCAGTCTCACTCCTAGTTTCACTCCCGATCCTGCAGCAGCACAGGACGCCGCAGATTTCCATTCTGCAACTTCTTTCAAACTTCTACAAAGAGCCGGTGAGACTGTTTCCATAATGAAAGCATGATGTCTTGATTTATAGATGGAAATCAACCACAACGTTTTTCACACAGAACATACGGAGATGCTGGACTCAGACTGGGCATTTATTTGCCTCCAAATTCCACATTTTTCTTCCAGCCCTTTGTTGATATCCACAGTTGTATTTCAGTCTTCTAACACTGTAGCGGTAGTTGAATTTTTGGCTGGTCTGAAAATTACAAGTCTGAGAAACATTCATCCAAAAAGCCGCAGTACTTCCTTTTGTGTTATAAGCTATAAAACCAGGTTTATTTTCTGTTAAATGCTGCGTTTCTCTGCTCAACAGCCCCTAATGTTTGTGTTCTTAGAAACAGGGTTGAGATTAAAATGGTCCAAAATTACACAGAGGAGAAACAGCTCCTGGGTTAGATTATTTTTTTTTTTATATAAATCAAAAGTTGTACTTTGCTCAAGTATAAAATGCAGATGATATAATAAACTGTGTCTACAGCCTGAATTCTGGTTAATGACAGGTGTAGAAAATCCACCTAAATACACATATTTAAAATGTTATTCTATTTTTACTTTTTCTTCAGTAATCTAAAGGATTACATTTCAGTTTTTACAGACACATCACACTGTAATAAGACTAATCTGATATCAAGCAAGCAGCTTCAAGCATCATTGGAGCTGCTCCCAAACCAGAACAAAGCAGAACTGTTCACATTTAAATGATGAAACGATAAGGTTATTATAACACATTCCCATGAACAGGTTTGTATGATATTGTACGAAATCTTATGCACAACAATTTGTACGATATTCTACAAAAATAAGGCGTGTGTTGACCGGTTAGATTACAGTTTCGTTTAGCAGCCTTTTCAATCCATTTCTTCATTTTTTCAAATACGCTGCACTTTAGCTGCATAAATTTCAGATTTCCGCGCAAAATAATGAGGGGCATGCATGATTTCATAATCCGCATTTTCATTGCAAAAAAGTCACATATACCTTGTTGAAAAATGTTGTCTTTTACTTCACACAAGAGCAGCCATTTCTCCTGTTGCCATGGGAACGTTATGAAGTGACATAATTACGCGAGCAATCCCAGAAGTGGAACATCGTGGATGTAGACTCCCACATAATGCTACAAAAAAAAGTAATGCACCGTAATTCATATGAATTTGAGAACTTTATTACACACAGGGCTTTCATGCGGGGGAGCGGAGTCTATGTCCCGGAAAAAGCAGTTAAGCAGAAAATAAATAACTTTCACCCAGGAAACCTGTCGTGTCCCAAGAGTGTTTTAATACAAACCACAGTTTTTTTTCTAATCTTAACTAGTTGTTTTGGTGTCTAAACTTAACCGTGGTCGCCGCATTATGCTCGCTTTTTGTCAGGTAAACTCAACTGCTATGGCCTCTAAAACAACAGACAGCTCACGGTGCTCCTGGCCCCCAGTAACCTAATGTCTGCTAAACTCAACTGCCATCGGCTGCTGATGTAGTCAGCGTCACGTGACCATCCGGTTAGCGCCTATTTTTGTAGGACATCATACGAAATATGGCATATTTTCCTACGATACAATTATACCACTTTATGAGAATGCATTGAAAAGATCTACAGTGGCCTGCTGTATTTAGGACATTGCTGAGACTTAAAAAAACAACATATGAGACATGAAAATGATGCTGATGAATGATGTTCTTTCTGTTTTCACTGCAGAGGACAGGAAACCTCAGAGTCCTCTGTACAACCATCACAGATTGTCTTCAGCCTCGTGACGACGTCGAGGACACACGAGAAGTTGTTTTGATGTGTTTTGAAAGTCTAAAAAAGAGTGCATAGCTGCTGCCGGCGCGAGCTGAAGACCTGAAAGAGAAACTCTCCTCTGACTCTGAACTTGTATCATCTTGTAAAATAGTTTTGGTAAAGTTGTATATATATATATATATATATATATATATTTTTCAATAAATGTGTTAAATAAAACGTATAATACTAATGCTTGGTCAGTGGCTCTCAGCGTCAGATACCAACGCAAAAATCACCCTTTATACCCTTTAATAACCCATATGGAATCCCCTGGCAGAGCAGCAGCTCGGCCGCGGCGCTGTAAGATGATGTAATATCCAGATAGATGGTAGCGAGTAGTATGAAAGACCAAAGAAATCTGCTTAAAGGTGCCCTGCCACACATATTGCATTACTTTGTGCTAATGTCTGAAGTTCTACCATGGACTCTGTAACTTGGTTACCTTAGTTACCTTGTTTCAAGCCATTCTAGCGTGGTATAGAAAGCCTGCAGGAAGACTCAGCTCCATTTGGGCCAGTTCTTATTAATATTCAACCAGCTAAGCTGCTTCACTCTGATTGGCTAACAGCTAGCCAATGAGAGCCTGGCTATCAGCATCCTTTACTCAGCTCATGAATATTAATGAGCTCAGGCAACATGACATCAGACTGACCAGCTGTTGTGATTGGCCTGATTTCTCCTCTTATTTCTTTCCAGTGGCTAGAGCTGACAGAGGAGGTAGCAGTTCATCTTCACATTCAACACAACACAACACACACAACACACACATGTGGACCTCACATATTTTAAATAATGCAAATAAAAACGGTTTTGTGTGGCAGGGCTCCTTTAAGGACTCTGTTTGGGGTGGTGGATTGGTCAAACAACACAGGACTTCCACCCAGGTGACCAGAGTTCATGTCCCGTTCTTACTCCACGTATCACCAAAACATACATTTTTATAATCCCACCCACCATCTTTTCCTAAACCCAACTGTCCCTTTCTTGTGCCGCATGTTAGTTAAACGTACGTCCTGACCCAGAGCGTCAAAATGTGACACCAAGTGTCCCGACCAAGTGCGTCTAAATATGACACCAAAGGGCTAGACGCAAATCCTGAGAGCGTCAAATGGTGATGAAAAGAGTCCTGAACCTGAATGTCAAATAGTGAGACTAAGGACACATGTCGCTGAATTTTAATCAGAATACAACGTAGAAAATCTGCTTAGAAATATGGATAGACATAATGTAATTCTGCTAAATAAAACATCACATCCATCATTAGTTTCAATTGTTTTCATTTTCAACAAATTGTATATCCGAAAACAACACACATTTTCCTCTAGGCTGCCTTTAAAAAAATAAATAAATGCTTAAAAATTTGGAAAGAATTTTGTATATTCTGCTCATGACAACATTAATTAGTTTCATGTCACAACAAATTGTAGATCGGAAAACAACACACATTTGTGTTATTATCTGATCAACTGGATATCACAATTATCAGATTGATACTCTAACCCAATGGAATGAGTGGGGGGGGGGATCACATTTTAGGGGGCAGTGCCACCCCTACGCATCCCCTCCTCCACCTCCCCTCCTCCTTTGGGAGTCATTAATAATCTACATATGTGGTCGTTCAGGTATGAGGCTTGGTTGGTGTTTTGTATTTCACACGTTAAATATACACGTTTATATTTGTGTGAAATGGTGTCCTATCATATTGAGTTTTTGTAGGCGTCATTACCTGAATATAGAATATTCAGGTAATGAATATATAAAGACTCATTGGCTGCTGCAGGTAAGAAGAAGCTTCCTGCAGGTAAACACAAAGAAGCTGTAAGATGATCCATCAGCAAACAGCTCAAAGTAAACAGCGGCCGACCATTAATGCCTGAACAATGTGAGGCTGACAAAGCGGACATCAGGGCTTTGTTTAAAACGTCTCTTTGGGAAGCGTTTGGGTCATTTAGGATGCCAGTTAAGTCCTGATTCTCTTCTCTGGGATCTGCTTTGTCTTTCTGTCCAAACGTCCATCTGAAGCCACTTCTGGGACATTAAAGGATAAGTCGGGTTGTTCATATGAGCCATTCCTTCCCCCAGCTATCTCCTACCGGTGTCCATGTTTCTTCTATCACTTAAATCTGTCAGTTCTGATTCAACTTGACCAGTTTCCTGTGAAATCAGGGATCATAACAAACATTTCAAGGTTCAGTGTTAAGCTTTATTGTCATTATATGATACAGGATTGCACAATGAAATGCAGTTGTGGAGGAGGACATCAAATAGAATTTTGTAGTATAAACACTAAAGGAAGAACATGATTCTAGATAAGTGATTATCTTATAAGTTATAGTCCTCACAATGAAATCACAAAATACTTTGTTCTACCTTCACTACCTTCAGTTTATCAGAAGAATTTAAATTCAAAATCACCAAATTTGAAGATACATGGATTTGTACTTGTACTTCCCCTTTAATAGCTGGAATAGTGTGTGTGTTTTGTACTTGTGCAACACATTTTCACAAAAACTTATGTACAACCATTCATGAGTTATTCTAAAAAAAATAGGTTGGTCACATGACACACATGTTAAGTTTAGCCGAAAAAGGTGCCGGTAAGCCAGAGCGCCCCCCCCCACTGCTACACTGGAAATCATGAGTTGCTCAGCAAGTCACTCTGGCATTGAGTAATGCTGCTCATTAACTATGCTCTTGTAGCCGAGCTGCACCAATCACATCTGTGTATCTGATGTAGGCGGGGCCAGAGGCGAGCTGAACAGATGACAGCAGTTTAATCTACCAGTTAGCTCCGCTGGTAGCTAAGCGTACGGGGCTCTGGATACGTCACCCTGTGTGTTGTTGTGATTGGTCGTAGTGTTATCCAATTGCTTGGTGCTGCCCCTCGAGATGGGCAACTTCCATTACTCAATGCCAGACCATTAATCTTTCGGATTTTCCAGCTACCCCGCTGCACCACCCTGCGGCTCACTTTTTTAAGTCTGAATGTCCACTTATACAGCAGCAGTCAATGGGGTTCATGCAGAAATAAAGACATTGAATACATAGGAATTACAGCGCTGTACTTTTTGTAGCTCTATGTACAAATGGTTCATGAGAAGAACCTGATTATAGAGTTTGTGTTTTGTACTTGTGACTGCACCTTTAACTACACAAAACCTTTTTTGTGCTTACAGGTGTTGGCAGCAACTAAAATGATGCCTGTAATAATATGACATGCTTTCACCTTTCTGCGTAGTTGTTCACTACAATCAGAGTCAGTCTTCAGTGGATGTGTACGTGATGTGTGTGTCTCTGTGTGATAAATTGTTCATGGTCACTGACATCATCTCTGTGGATATTAATCACAGTTGAATCTTTTGTTGCACCTTAAACAGGTTTCGTCTGAACGCTCGGCTGCAGTCTTTGTCAGTGTACCGTGACTGTTCCCAGCTAATTACCGCATAACAACAACGTGTTGCAACCCTCAACATCAGGAGTTAATTATGATTGATTAACTTGTCAGACACAGAATCTTCATCTTTCTCTGTGGGGTTTTTTTTCCACATGAGAACACTTTTTATTCATAAGCGGAGTTTGACATTCGAGCTGGGGAGGGGGTAAAAAAACGTCCTCATTGTAGCAGCTGAGACCTGTCCTACCACAGCACAAGCACATATGGACAAAACAAACATGCTAAATAAACGTATAGGTTTATTTTTAAGCAGATTTTAAATTACATTGTCACAATTTAAGTAACAATTCGTCCTCTAATCGCGGCACGGCTGTCTTGGAACGCAATAGTAAGACAGTGGCGGGATGCCCCGACACTTAAATTCACAACTAAAATGTAACAGCGAACAATCAGCGTTTGACCTACAGTCTGTTGAGATGCCTCTAAAGTGTGTAGTGTTGATGGAATATGTGATTCGAGATGAAACTGATGTCTGTGTCCTCCGGGGCGGTTGCAAAAGGAACGTGTTACGTGAAACCAGTTCAAAAACCATTAGGAAGATACTATCTGTTGCTTTCTATTGTGGGGCTGTCCAAATGAACAGAATGCAGATAACGTTATGAAATGAAAAGACCCAGAAAGCAATCTTTCTTCAGATGTCTGTGGTCCAGTGGTGGAAGAAGTATTCAGATCCTTTAATAAAGTAAAAGTACTAATACTAGTACTGATATCTTTTCTTTTCATGCCACTTTCTACTTCTACTCCACTACATTTCAGAGGGAAATATTGTACTTTTTACTCCCTTACATTAATCTGACAGCTTCAGTTACTTTACACATTAAGATTGTTGCACACAAAACACATGTAGTTTATAAAAATCTGTTTTATTATAAATTAAACTACCCAAGAGTATACTTGCCTACAAGTCCAGCTGAAATGATTAGACAACATGGCAAACTTAAAGGCCCCATGACATGGTACTCTTTGGATGCTTTTATACAGGCCTTAGTGGTCCCCTAACTCTCTTTTATATAGACCTTAGTGGTCCCCTAACTCTCTTTTATATAGACCTTAGTGGTCCCCTAACTCTCTTTTATATAGACCTCAGTGGTCCCCTAACTCTCTTTTATATAGACCTTAGTGGTCCCCTAATACTGTACCTGAAGTCTCTTTTATATAGACCTTAGTGGTCCCCTAATACTGTACCTGAAGTCTCTTTTATATAGACCTTAGTGGTCCCCTAATACTGTATCTGAAGTCTCTTTTATATAGACCTTAGTGGTCTCCTAATACTGTATCTGAAGTCTCTTTTATATAGACCTTAGTGGTCCCCTAATACTGTATCTGAAGTCTCTTTTATATAGACCTTAGTGGTCCCCTGATACTGTATCTGAAGTCTCTTTTATATAGACCTTAGTGGTCCCCTAATACTGTATCTGAAGTCTCTTTTATATAGACCTTAATGGTCCCCTAATACTGTATCTGAAGTCTCTTCCACATCGGCCCATCTGAGCTTTCATTTTCTCAAAGGCACAGCAGGATACCCAGGGCTCAGTTTACACCTATCACCATTTCTAGCCACTGAGGGGCCATAGGCAGGCTGGGGGAACGCATGTTAAAAAACCTCATAAAGTGACATTTTTATGCCATGGGCCCGCAGACCAAATCCGGTCCCTCGCTAATTGGGATCCGGCCCGCATATCCAACCAGTTCTCACTCCCTACTGGTAAAATACGGACGCCTGATCAATGGCTGTCATCGTCAGATAGGACGCAATAAGCACCCTTCGGCGTGTGTGTAGTACACACCGGGCAGAGCAGCAGCTGCGTGGCGCTTGAAGATGGCGTAGTATTAAGAGCGCAAACGCTAGCGAGTAGTGTTAAAACCCGAAATTCCGCATATGGAGGTAGGTTGGGCCGGGTCAACCAACACAGGACTTTAACCTAGGTTTGTGTCACAAGAACGTACCTTTTATGAGTCCAACCACGGTTGTTCCCTAAACCTAACTGCTTCAAAAATGGCGCCAATAGTCCCGACCCAGTGCTCAGCACAAATTCTTCTAGGAAGACTTCTAATACTTCAATCACCTCTCTTCCTAAATTGATTGGCTTTGTGGAGGCGGTCACTCTTCAGTTAAACCAATTAGAATAAGCCATGAACTTCATGAGCCAATCACAGCATTACATCTCTGCTTTAAATCTGTTTCTCTCTCTGCTGCGGTCAACCCTCCTCCTCCTCCTCCTCCTCCTCCTCCTCCTCCTCCTCCTCCTCCTCCACCCCTTCCACCTCCAGTCAACATCACCGCGCTCCCTGGGTTTCCTCCGGCACACCGCTCCCGTTGACTCCTTCAGTCCGATCTTCGGGCTCTTCACCAGACTCCATCGGGGGGGATATTTCTTGGCTTCTCTACCCCTTTAAAAATGATTTAATAACAATGGAGTTTAATCTCCAAAGACTCTGTACATTTCATATTATGCATACGTGCAATAAATCTTTGCACATCTGCAACAAAAGTCTCTCCCGATTGAAATGACACTGAAGGAGCCTTTCAGCGCCAATAGCAACGCCAAAGGCACCTGACCAAGCGTCCGTATCGTATGCGATGGGAGTGAGAATGCGTTGGCATATCAATTTAAGTTCACAATCACCTAATTTTTTTAGATTTTGTTTCTATCTGGCTGAGAAACGTTTTCGCTGACTTTTTAGGGCTTTACACCCTTAAACACAGAATTGTTTTTATTGTTTCCAATTTCTAAAACTACTTTTACTTTTCATGGTACATTTTCCTCCTAATACTTTTACGTAAGTAATATTTTCCACAAAGGACTTTTAATGAAGTTAATGAGTATTTAGAGTATTTAGAGAGAGGCTTGCTTCTCATACACAAGAGCACTTTCAGTGCAAGACTTATTCCCATAATGCACCACAGGAAGTCATCCCTTCCTGTGTCTGACACACAGACACTTAGTGAGTTTTCTGTTTTGTGCAATAACACTGGCTTAAAATTTGTGCAATACTCTACTATTTATTCATTATTACTGTTCACCATTACAACTCTTTAATTATGTAAATACTGTGTCATAAAGGTTCCTGTAATTATGTAAATACTGTTCATATCCACACTTGTTTTTCTTTATTTATATATATTTAAAACTGTAAACACAGAATTTCCCTTTGGGAATAAATGAAGTATTTCTGATTCAGATTTTTTTACAGTGTGGCATTACTACTTTTACTGAAGTAAAGGATCTGAATACTTCTTCCACCGCTGCTGTGGTCTGTACATGAAAGACAATGAGTTTGTGAAACCAGGAACCCGACAGGCTCAGAGTCAGGTAATAGACGGTTTCCACAGATCTCACCTCCGTACCCTCCCGCTGACTTCTGCCATCTGATAGCATCTTTAATGAATAGCTCGTTGTGCCGAGCCCTGACAGACGGAATGACGAAGCTGTGAGGGAACAGGTTCATGTTTTTTTTGTACGGGCAATCACACATGCCATCTTAACTATTTGACTTGTCTTCCCTGTTGCTGACATGCCATCTTTAACCTCAGACACTCCCGTGAAATAGCTTAGCGTCGCTGCCGGCCGGCCCTCTCCTCCTGTCAGCTCGTCTTTGTGTTTGTTGGGAACGGTCTGTTGTGTTGTTGATGATGGCGATGACGGCGGCCGCTGATAGGGAGCAGCTTTCTGCAGAAACATGGCGGGTCTGATGTGTAGCACCTCTTCTTCTAGCTCTTAGGAAAAGGACAATATAATCGCATTTAAAGATCTAAGTCACCGTGCTGCCATTTTTTCCCCCTGTGGTGAAACTGTGGGGCAGCAAAACAAAAAGCTCAGAAAACAGTTAGGTTTGCATTTTCTTTTTTTTGTGATCACATTTTTTAATTTTATTTTTTATATTCAGAACACAACATTCAGGAACAGTTACAAACAACTGGGACATAGGAATGCGTCCCAGGGCCACAAAAACACAGAGAGGAAAAACTGGAGGGAGGGAGACAAAACAGGACTTTCATCAGGAGACAGGGGATCGGGTCCCACGTGTGTCCTTAACCATCCCGTTATTCCTGTGTGTCACGGAACCGTAAGCCCACCCACAACCTTTCCTTTAACCCAACCGTCCCGTTGCCGTGAGTTAAGGAACCGTAAGCCTACCCACAAGCTTTTCCTTAACCTAACAGCATCAAAAGGGACGCCAATAGTCCCTGTTACGCTAAAGGAAACTTTTAATGTCAATTACAACGATAAAAGCACCTGACCAAGCGTCCGTATTTTACGAGATGGGAGTAAGTTGTCTGAATCAGCTGCAGCTGTCTGATTGATTTTTTAGGGAGACCTGTAAAGACCGTTACAGTAGTCAAGTCTACTTAAGATGAAAGCATGGACAAGTTTTTCCAAATCCTGTTGACACATAAGTCCTTTAACCCTTGATATATTCTTAAGGTGATAATAGGCTGAATTGTAATTGTCTTAATGTAGCTGTTCTCAAGGGTGTCTTCAAGTGGGTCTTTTTACCCCAAGATGATTGTGATTGGTTTAAAGAAATGCCAGTTAACCAGGGCATGTTTTTCTCCCATCCCAGAATGCTGTGTGGACTAGCCAGACTAGCCTCCTCCACCGTGCTGTGGAGGAAGGTCTAGCAAAGCGAGACTAGGATTTACCCTGCAGAGATCTGAGGAGCAGGTAACCATAGTCCTCATGAATCCACCGGAGGTTAGCACGGCAACACAAAGAAAGAGGAAGGTAACGGACATCAGGCAGAAAATGAGGTACGCCTGACAGAATTCCCAGTGGCATCGGAGCAATGACGAAAATGAAACGTCATCAATATGGACTGATGTTATTTTTATAGCCCAATGTCTAAAATTTGCCTCAAAGGGCTTTACAATCTTTACAGCAAGACACCTTCTGTCCTCAGACTCTCACTTCAGAGAAGGAAAACTCATTAAACAGCTAATATTAGTAGTAGTAGTGGTTTTATTCATTCGTCACAAAAAAAATACATATCACATTTTAAACTCAAACACTACGTAGTGACTGAAAGGATGCGGCTGAAGCAAAAGCTTCAATATGCCTCTCCTATGTTGTATTCAATTTAATCTACCCACCTCAAAGGAAAAGGAAATAGATACAGAACAAAAAAAAACAAGATAGTATCAAAGAAACAAAAAAATTAACCACATTTGTAACCCTCAAAAATAGCATTACAGAACCATTTTCTTAAAAACCAAACGAGCTGCCTGGGAAGCTCACCCGCGGGTTCGACTCCAACCTGCGGCCCTTTGCTGCATGTTATCCCCCTTTCATGTATTCAGCTGTCCTATAAATAAAAACTTTAAATGCCCAAAAATAATCTTCAAAAAAACACCTTTAGTGTTTAACTTTTTAATATCAATGAGCGTCCGTTACATTCAAGCCATCACCAAATGAGTTGCTACAAAGCTAATTAAGACTATCAGCTCCACACAACTCTCTATCAGTATAACATTTCTCAGTGTGACTAAGTTCAGGAGATTTTGGCGTCCGGCAACTTTCCCGGGCAGAAACGCCTTCTGAAGAGTCCATCTTGCTTTTTTAATCCACCATGTCCTCCTTGGCTACTAGCAACTGCGTGGAGAGGGGGTATCAAGGCTTGTATTGTGTTGACACACCAACAGTGTTGTTGTCATTACTTAGAATTCCTCATGCGCACTATAGCTTTAAATTTATATACTGGCATTGTTCCATAATTTCACCCCCAACAATAGCAATACATCTTTCTTCGTTTACTTTTTAAAAAAGTCTCAAATCATTTCTATTTTCATATATTAAAAGTAAAAAAAAAACCTTTGGACACAGTATGGGAGTGGTTTTAAGTTAGGCCTGAGCATTATCTGCATTATTTTATAATAAAGCAACAAGCAACCGGAGACGCTGGGCTGTGGCTCTTTGCCTGCCGCCTCATCTTTTACCTGTTGATCTGGTAATCCTTCAGATGTGAAGGGAGATCTGAGCTAAGCCACATCAACAGAAACAGAAGCTTTTAAAATACTTCAGCAGAGAGGGAGGCGCTTCTTGCAGCTGAGAGAAACTCTCAGGTTTCACTCAGGTAAAGTGGTGATGGACCTTTTTCCCTGGTACATGAAGGCATCATGATGATCCTTCAGCATATCTCACAGGGCTAAGTTTATTTAAGAAAGGGACAGTGCAAATTAATAAAACATGACTATATATGGGTTAAAAACGCCAGAATTAAAAAAGTCTGGGGCCGGGTTTACCCAGTCTAGGGGCTTCTACCTTGAAAGTCGACAAATCATCGTATTGTCAGAAAAATCACGCAGACAGTTTCGACTTACATCAGCTGTTTAGGTTTAATTACTAATGTTAACTGGCATGTTAGTTAGCAGTAATTAGCCTGTGCCTATGTTAATGTTAACTAGCATGTTAGTTAGCAGTAATTAGCCTGTGCCTATGTTAATGTTAACTAGCATGTTAGTTAGCAGTAATTATATATATATTATCTGTAAATATGTTATCTCCTAACATATACCTACCTCTCTGTCTCTGCTGATTGGGAATGATTGAGATTTCTCTTGTCACAGCGTTGTTGTGCAGTCTCGTCACGTGACCATACTCGATCTCAGCGGCGGGACAGGTTAGCTTTACCGTCGTAGCAAAACAAAAATGTCAGAATCGACCGTTGGCCGTTGATGCTTGTGTTAAAAAACAAATCAGACGTTACTCAACAGTTACTCAGTACTTAAGTAGTATTTTCACCGAGCACTTTTTTACTCTTACTCAAGTAATTATTTGGATGACTACTTTTTACTTTTACTTGAGTCTTGTTATTCTGAAGTAACAGTACTTTACTTGAGTACAATTTTTGGCTACTCTACCCACCTCTGGTAGTAAGAGAGCATGATAATGTACTCACTGAGTGAAAAAGGCTGGCACACGGCTGTCTTGTGTTGTGAACAAGTGTCAAGTCTGTAAGTTGAGCTAAAGCTGCATTTTGTACATATTATGCGTTTGTGTTATTGTGTAATGTGGATAAATCAGAAAGTTCTAGTATTATGTTTGCAAGTGCCTTAGCTTGTTAATACTTAACTAAAATTAGCTTACTAACAGCTAAATTGTCCTCTCTGGTAGACAAGGGTACTAAAATACTCGTGTGACACGCTAAAAATTGCTACCGGCACTTTTGTGGACGAGAGCAGGCGGCAGCTGAGATCAGCTGAGAGCCAGGCACTTCCCAGCATGCCCTGGGTCTTGCAATTGGTGGAAAGCAACTGCAGCGCCTTGCTCCAAAACCTGCAGCCGCCTTGCTCCCGTGAGGTCATCGTTGCCTACGTGTGCATGACGTCAGAGCAAGTCAGGATCAATTCGGACACAAATCTACCCAGCATGCATTGGCCGTTGATCGCCGGTGATCAACTCTGTGCAGACCTGGCTCATCCCACATATGAACAGAGATTCTCTAGTTCTGCTCCTGGAGCTAAAACTGGGCCAACTAACCCCACCAAGGAAGGCAAAGGCTGCTGGGGGGGCGGGGTTTCCCCTCCATGTGACCCGTGCTGGTGCCCGTGACCCCGCCGTGCCTTCCCAGGGGTCACCAGGGGAAGGAAACAGATGTCACACAGCTTCTTTATGAGCATCTTCATGTACTTAAAGTCCCTCAGCTCCCGTTTAACATCAGCTGTTTGTTTTCAGAAGCTTTTCTGTTTCGGAGCCGTTGAAAACAGCAGCTGAAGAACTTTGTAAGAGACAAATCTGGGTTACTGAGAAAAATATGAAAAGAATATTTCTCTTGTTTCCTTGTCAAACGGGGATCAAAACGACCTTAATGTTTGAGGATTATTAGCCGATCTTGATATTAGACTCCAGTAACCTTTCACCTATGCAAAAGCTATTTGTATAATTATTCTATTTTCAGTCACCCAAAAGTTTACCACTGTGCAAAAAAGACAGTATTATTATTATTATTAGTAGTACAATACACAATAATTCATTAGTTGATGACATTTTGTATTAACCCTCCTGTTGTCCTTGGGTCAAATTTGCCCCATTTTTTAAAAGTTTCTATTTCAGAAATTTTTGATTTTTTCATCCAAATTGTCCAAATATTACATGGATGGTTCCATATAATGCTTCTTGTAAGTTAAACGAAGGATCAATTCACTACTTTATTTAATTTTGGGTGTTTTATTTCCCACAAAAACTTTGACAAAAGACAAAAAAAAGGATATAATTTCATATAAATGAGGTTTCTTGACCATGAATTCAAAAATGAAAATAGTGTAAAACTAGTGGTGATATATTGGTATTAATGATGTGTACAGTATACTGATGGTAGTGAGAGAGACATAGAGAAAGAGAGAAAGAGATAGTAAGTATAAAGGTAAAGTGACCATTTCATAGCATTGTCAAATGACAGCATTTAGCACGACTTTAACATTCAACCGACAAACTGATGCACAACAACTCCACGCACACCCAGCAAAGAAAATCACAAGCTTTCTTCAGTAACATTTATGGCAGAACTGTGAGAAATTCTGTCATGCTGTGTAGACAGATGAGCCTGAATGGAATAAATTACATTTCAAAATCACTTTTTCTTGCCTTCTTGGCAGCAAACTCAGCCGTGGATCTGTTAAATTCATCGTGGATACGACGTGTTTTCCTGTCAGTGGATAGACTAATGAGACCACACAGTCTTGAGACAATAATAGATGCGAATAGTTTAACTTTGAAAAGCTGTCCCAGTTATCAGGATAGTCAGAACGATATCTGTCGCACAGTTAGGCAATGGAACATAAATATCACATATCACATCAAGGGCCAGACATGCTTTTATTGGGAAAAGTCAAATATCTTTGACTGTATTGCTGCATGTTGCTTTTTTTTGCTGTTAGTCGCATTTTTTTGTCATTTTTGTTGCTTTCTCTGACACAGTTGTCACTTTTTCCGACTTTTGTTGCATTTTGTCAACATAAAGCTCTACAAAATTCAGCAAAAAGGTTCTCTATCTATCATAGAATTTAGCAAATCAAGCAAAATGCAATGATGATTACATTTTTAAAAGCAGGCTACCAACACAGCCAACTCACAGCAACCGGTATCACAGCAGGAATATGAATGAATACTCTCTCCTTCTGGGGGGTAAACTGAGTCTCAAAGTTGGTAAATCTAGCAAATTCTGCTCTGAGGGTCAAGTAATTGCAGTTTGAAAAACACTTTCCTGTATTTTTTGGGTTTGGCGCACACAGGGGTGTAGCACACAATGCTGAGCCTTGTAAAAAGGCATTTTCTATGGGCCCCTCCCCACAATCACAGCTATTCATTCTAGCATCTTTTTATGGCCCTCCTCAGTCCCCGGCCTCTGGGCACACAACTACATTAAATGTATTATGACCCTACGCGGGCCTTGAGTTTGACACGTGCTGTAGAAGTGCCGTAGTCGTTCCCTTTGGATGTATGATGACACAGTAAATCTCAGGTAATCCGTGTTGTATTTTAACCTCTCCGTCTCTGCTTGGTCATTAATGTATTGTCACCTTGATCTAAAGTCTGGAAAAACAATAAAAATTCCTCTTCTGCACCAAAGCGGCTCAGTGGCACTCATTAGCAGAAATGAAAGAGATTAAATGTGAGCGTGGATGTACTGTATGTCGCTTTAAATCGCTGCTCTACACTAGCATCATGTCTGCTGATAGGAGACTGCCTTTTAATCACCTTCTAACAAGTGGTAAGAGCTTGTTTATAGAATCTATCTTCATGGTGAAGTCCCTTTACAGAATCACAGGGTTTAATACTCAAAATAACTTATGTCAACTCATTCAAATGCAGTATTTCCATTTAAAACTCCTTTAAATGTCATCTACTTGTAACCAAAATCTAAAAATCCAGAGAACAGCTTCCATAAATGACAGAATCCAGAACAGATAATATTTTTAAAGTACAAAATCTTCACATTTAATCTAGAGATAACCATAAATGTCATTAAACAGCTGCACACTCATGCACCAACAACACTTTGAAGTCATCATCATTTTTGGTCTGATTTCGTTAAGTTGCTCCCGTTCTCTTGATCTGATGATTTACACTGTTTTGAACCTGTCTGTAGGTGATGATTTCCCCCACATTATAATCTTTGTCAACACATGTTTAGCCTGTTTTTTTAACGACCAGCGTGCGGGTGAACTTGACCCGTGGCGGCTCTGCAGGGAGGAGAGTTCCAAACCTCCGGTCCGACTGATCAACAGCAGATGAGGACGGTGACACGCTGATCCGACGTTGCACGCCACTGCATGGTTTTATAAAGGTGAGTCAAGCACAGAAACATGGCGCCGTTGATCTCGTAAATCAGCAGGACAGTAACTTAACACTGGACCTGGGTCTCATGAATGTAATCGGGCAACAAGAGTCAATCATACTTACACAAACCTGTTTTAGGTCGTACACACACACCTTTGTCAAATGAGGGCCATTGTCAGCTGTTGGAAGCCATATCATGGCATGTCTATCCGTGCATGGACCCTTTCCTTCTTGGATGTTGTGCATGGAACTGTCGACGGCGCGCATCCATGGAGCGCCGGAAAGGACATCGCTGGCTCTATGAGGTCCAGGCTGTAGCCTTGTGTTACAGCCTTGACCTCAACCTGCGCATGTGATTGGTCCCTTGTCTTGTGTCTGTCTGTCTGTCTGTCTGTCTGTCTGTGTGTGTGTGTGTGTGTGTGTGTGTGTGTGTGTGTGTGTGTGTGTGTGTGTGTGTGTGTGTGTGTGTTGTGTTGTTGTTTTGTCTTGTTACATGTCTTAGTGTGTTGTTTGTTTTGTTAATATAGAAGAAAAAAAAAATTTGATCACAAATTGCCAGTGTGTTTCACCTAGAGCAGTAGACATGTAGGCACCGGTCCTGACGGGGACGGATTCATCTGCAAATTTGACTCTTCATTTGTCAAACACATTGCAGTTGTTGCGTAATGGAGAAATGCGGGCGGACCACCCACCCTGCAGCTGCTGAGACAGATTCCACGGAGAATACTTACATTGTTTCCACAGGTCACTCGTGTCCGTTGTTAAATATGTGTGAGTTTTGTTATGAGCGTGTGTGTGTGTGTGTGTGTGTTCAAACTGTAGCAGCTTTATGAACACATTTGCTGTACGGGGAGGGGGAGACAAAAGAATTAAACGAGCATCTTCTTGCATGTTCGATTAGAGCTTCATCATCTGTTACGTGAATTCTCGGGACAACAGAGGGTCATAAATCTGCTCCGATGAGTTACTGCAGCTCAGGGACGCTCGGGTGTTTTGGTCGAGGGGGCTGCCGTGTTGTAAAATAGCCAAGACCATCACGCCATCGCTCATGGGAAATTATCAACCACGCAAAGAAATAGTCCCACCGAGGATTTCCTGACATCCTCAGCCACGTGACACGAAAGCAAAAGAAAAATAGTTTATGTGCAGCCAAATTCCGATCTTTTTTCTTTTCAGCATGAATTTGAAAAAGCTGTTCATTTACATAGAGTTAAGTAAAAAACGTTTAAAAGTATGAACTTTATTTCCTGCATTTATAAACATTTAATTCCATATAGCAAATAACACTTGATGTACTGTAATAGCTCAACAACATTTAAAAAAACACTAGTTTCCTTCATAGAGACTTTACAATAGAAACCACTTTATGCTTTATTGACTTTTCTTTGCTTGAGTTACAAACATTAAAATAGAATATTAACTGTAAAATCAAACACGACTTAGATTAAATTCCATATTTCCTACGCCTCAAATAAACCTGCAGAACAGGTGGAAGTAACAAATTACATTTACTCTCAGTACTGTAATAAAGTAATTTTTTGTGTATTTGAGTATTTTAAAAAATCCGTAATTTTACCTTTTACTTAAAGAGATACTCTGCCGATTTTAAACCAGCTCTGTGTCATCTTTGTGTGGGCAGTGAGTGCGAATGAACGGTGTTTGACTTCTCTCCAGCTCTCAGCCAAGGTCTGCTGGACATCCGTGCCCCTTTTTGCGTCATCTGGTGGATCTCGGTAGACCTTGGCTGCTTTCCCTCCGTGCACTGGTGCCAAACATCGTCATCTGCAATCACTGCCCACACAAAGATGACACAGAGCTGGTTTTAAACTCACTAAATCTAATCCAATCTCAGTTTTAAATTTTGGCAATGGCTTCAATGTAACGTTTATTAATATCAAAAAGTTTTAACAAATTTATTCAAAATACATGTAGCGTCAATGAATTGGAAAGTAATCCTCAGTTGAACTTTTTAAGACATTTTAATAAAAACACGGACACTCTTGGGTAGTAAACTTTTCTTTTTGGTTAAATTCAAAACCAGATAGTGTGCAACAGATTTTCCATGACTTTATCTGCTCCCTGTTGTGTTTCTTGGTGCTGTAAACCTGCCCCTGCATTGGTTTTTGAAGGCTTAGACTAGACCAGATGGAGATGGAAAAGGCTGTGAAAACAAGATGGCTGCCAAACTTGCCTGGTTTCATCAGCAGTCGTGGTCCTGTGGCTGTACGGGGTCCAGATCCAGAGGTGAGAGGGGGTCAGAGGCAGACAGTGACAGATCTGAAGGACTGGGGGACTTCTCCGCCCCGTGTTTTGTCTGTGGTCCTCTCCGTGTACAGTCACGGCGGACCGGCGGCTCTTAGTTTGACGTCGGAGGGCGGGGTGGGTGCAGTGGCAGGCCTCGGGGAGGTTTGTGAGATCAAAGACGACCAATCGCTGGCTGAGCTGCTCCACTTAAACCCAACAGACTGAAGTAATAACACACATGACTTCATGACATCATGGTGGAATAATGATGTGGATCTCACAACAGAGAGGCTAATAAAATAGTGAAGCTCGAGTTTCTCAGAGGCAGAAATCATCATTAACCCAAAAAGTGTTGTCCTTGGGTCAAATGTGACCTTTTTTACTTCAGAAATATAGGTAGAATGAATGATTACTTTAATTCAGTGCTTGTAGTGGGAAATAAAGGGGCCGATATCATTATGACATTTGAGATTTCTACACTGAAAAACTAAACTCGGAGTGTGTGTGTGTGTGTGTGTGTGTGTGTGTGTGTGTGTGTGTGTGTGTGTGTGTGTGTGTGTGTTTGAGAAACTGTCCCTAAGGGGACACAGAACAGAGACAGGAGGAACATGGTTTATGCCAGATGTAAAATTAGAGAGTAGCTACACAGATGGCAGTGAATTCAGTCTAGAGATATTCTGCTGTGATATAAACCAAATGGGCTATTCTGAAGAAACAGCAGACAGTTAACTTACATTAGGCCTATTTGATGGCTTGAATTACACATTACCTCCATTCTCTTGACAGCCTCAGTCCCCTCTCTGTCTGGTCAGCAAGTGACGGGATGCTGCTACATGTTTTGCAGCCCAGTTTGTTATTTTTAAAAACGAGCAAGGTGTTCATGGAGCAAAAATACATCATTTGGTCCATTACCACACTACTTACGTTACTATTGTATACGGTCATTATATACGGTAAATGTCATTGACCAAGATAACATTAAGGTTGGTAGCTGCAGACTCCATGTCACTCCCGACGTAAGTCCAGTGAAACTGTGAGTTGCGCATGCGTCGCTTTGCGACAAGTAGCATACAAGATGCTAACTTCTGTAATGTCAATACAGTAAAAATGGACCTACTTAACGTAGTTGGTTCACTGTTGGCTACAAGTTAGCATCAAACACAACAAAGGCTGTCAGTGTAATGGCGTTTTGAGCTAACGTTAGCACTCAAACAGTCATAGATAGCTTCAACGTTGCTGAAATGATTTCCATCTTCTGTTATTGTTTGTAATGAGAAAAGTGTATTATTTTATGGATTTCACAAATTTCAGTATGACACGTTATGCCGTAAACTGTTCAAATCTGAGCATGCGTGACTCACATCGGGGAGTCACACTCCCCATTAACGCTAACTGTTCTGCTCACATCAACGCTAACGTTAGTTTGAAGCTCATGAATGGTACCTGGTGTTTCTGGTTGGACTTGGACCTCTGTTGACATGTCTGGCTCTGGCACACGCGTCCTTTTTGTACTTTTAGTTTAGTTTAGTTCTTTTCTGAAGCCAGGCTAACATAAGGACTTACAAACTCGACACACTTCTTTTTAGTTTGTAGGTTTTCAGCAGTGAAAAATCTGTTACGGCATCAGACAGCTTTGTCAAACTAGCGTCCGTGGAGAAGCAAACTTCTGATAATTTGTTTTACCTGTTTTACTTCTTTACGTGATTCGTCAAGATCTGAGGTAAGTTATGTAGTGCCCTCTGGGTAGTGTAGTTTATGTAACGTTAGGATGATTACCAATCTCTCTGACACTGACGCTTTCTCTGTCAATGGTAGAGTACCGACATGCGAGAAGTAGTGGTACGCAAGAAGAAGTACAGGTACACTTAAGAGTAAAATGCAAAAGTACCGGTATTGCGTACCGGTGAATACCGTACTGCTTTCATTGAACTTTGGGTGTTTTGTTTAATTTTATAGCATTTGAAAAAAAAACGTTTTAATTGTTTCAAAACCGTTTCCTGACTAAACTTTGACAGATAAGCCAGTCTGTGATCCACTCAACATCCCCTGATCTTAACTATTAGTCAAAATAATTCATAATGTCAGCTTTTTCAACTCAAAAATTAAATATAATGTCACATAAATTAGATTTATTGATCATTGATACAAAAAAGGGTTAGAAACATTGGAAAAGCGCCAAAAAACATTTCATTTTCAATTCTGATCCCTAAGGACAACAAGTTGATGACGGACGGGAAGACAACACGAGGGTTAAAGGTGTGTGAGACATGCAGCTGGAAGTCAGAGAGGTCAAATGATGAGTAGTTATTTTAAGAGGTGGCTTGATGGCACTGTGGCTAAATAAAAAGAAGTGAAAGCTGAGTGAACAGCAGGCTGTAATGTTTGTTAAACCTAAGTGTGCTATGCTTCCGCTGTATAATTATATATCAACTTTTTTCCAATTTTTCTTAGCTTAATTTAACTTAACTGAACAACTTTGGAGTTATTGGAATGGTTAATAATAAATGTGTCTTCATACTGGGCTGTTAAGTGAAGAAAAGAGAGGAAAGGAGACAAAATTATTATAGATTGTATTTAAAGTGACTGAGGTGAAAATGTGAAAGTGTGTACAAACACACAGCAGGGTGAAACTGTGAGGCTGCAGTTGGTGTAAACAGCGTGATGATGCCTGCTTTTCTTTATGGTGACATGAAAAGTGTCTGTAGAGGATTACCTGCAGGCTGCTGCCACCTAGTGACAAAACATCTGTTGTGAGTGTGTGTGTGAAGATGTGAGTTACTTGTACAGTCCGTAGTCCATAACTACTTTTCTTTCGTATGTAGCTTATGAAGATTTACTCTTTCCTGAAATGACAACTGACAGTCGCAGAGGAGAGAACAGATTTTAAGCAGGGATCTCATGCTGTGATTGGCTTGTTAAAACATGGCCAATACTGATTGGTTTAACTGACAAGTGAATGCCTTGAAACAGCTGATCAGTTCAGGAGAGATGTGATGAAGTTATTGAAGTCTTCCTGAAAACATTTCCGCGTAGCTTTGTTAAAATTCCATTTCAAGTTAATATGAAACATTTAACTCGATCTGTCTCTGGACAAATCTTTGCGAAGGCACCTGCAGGAGAAGCGAGTGAACATCTTGTGAGGGCCGAGCTGAGCGCCATCTTTCTTCACATTCAGCCTAAACGATCCGACTGGGAGTTAAATGGACGCAGAGAACAACAGTTGCGGAGAAGAAAGTTCCCTCTGCGACGGTCTCGGCTCCTCCTCGACCGCAGCTGCAAAGACTGACTGTGGATATGTTTGAGATGGAAAGTATTGCATCCGTCATGTGTTTGAGACAGTGTGAGTCCGTCAGTGGGACAAGGAGGGGCACTTTGGAGGCTTCTCATTTTACAATAATGCACACACAACAGTAACACTTGGGGAGTATGTTAAGGACTCATAAGAGGCAGTCCTATATCAGCAGTGGAGGAGGAAGTATTCAGATCCTTCACTTAAGTAAAAGTACTAATCCAACACTGTGAAAATACTGTTACAAGTAAATAACGATAAGTACAAAAGGATCACGGAAATTAGACATCACATAAATTAGACAACTCTGTTTGAATCTTGTTTCTTAACCATGATCTTTCCTTGCTTAAATCTAACCAAACCTTAACGGATGTTAGATAAGAGAATGGTCATATGGTAATTTTTGGAAGACAGTGACAGTGTATTTGTGTCATTCAGTTCAACATATTCTCAGTCCCAACATGTAATAAACTGACGCGTGGTCAGTGGCCACCCCAAATAATGTTTCCAAAATCGTTTCAGTGGTTTATAAACCCGTAACAGCATTCGCTTTGTGGCTCTTTACCGGCTATAACCGCACAAGTTTGCCAGATCTGATGGTGAATTTGTAGTTCCAATGAGACATAATGGGACAATTCTGCTTCCAGCCTGTAGGGGGGGCTGAAGCGGGAAATGTTCTCTAGTGTTGAACAACTGTTAACAAGTTAGACCGTGGAGCGTGGAACACAGTGCAGTGCCGTAAATCTTCGTAAAGCAGGATTATCATCTGCGCATGTGCGAATATATTGCGCATGCGCGTGACACATCGCGCAGGCAGATGATTATGATTATGATAAATTATTATTTTTTCCCAGAATGCATTGCCATTTACAGTATGAGCAGGTAACACATTAAAAAAGTAAGATACTGTGACATTTTAGCATCAAAGGTTTTAAGTGTTATGGTCCTTAAATGCTCACACAGGTGGAGGTTCTTGTGTAAATTTCACATAATACTTGTCCATAAAATGCTCCTGCGTGTCCATCAGTCATTCATCTTTTATTATGATGTCCCTGTTAATAACAACAGACTCTTGAACTTTGGCTTTTTAATTCAGACCTAAATGAACCATCTCAGGTGACTCAGATGTTGCTGGTGTTTTGTTTTTTCCCCAGTACTGTACATATGGTCAGGGCGACATAGCATGGCGATCAGACTGAAGGCTGGCGGCTTTACAGAAGCTTTACTCTCTCTGGCAGGGAAATGACTCACAGGCTTTTCCGACATTAAGACTCTATTTTAGAAGTCTGACACGGCAGCTGGTCGTCGTAACGAGCCGTCTCACCCCGCGATCACTTCCGACTTAAAAGGATTTCTCTCCCAGATTCCTATTTGGAAAGCAGACAGAAGCATCATGCTGCTGAATGCAGAATGAGACAGGAAGGAGTGATTTGTTTCCTTGTTTCCTACATCCTCTTTCCCCTCATTCCCTTTCCTAAGTACCCCCTAGGTTAATAATACAGAAGTGGTCGATGATTGGATGAAACCAATCGTCACACTACTTTGATGGAGAAAACCTTGATGGAAGTCGTACAGATAGTCTTGGAAATTTGTTGTCTCTAATGACAATTGAAATAGAAATCAGTACCTGAAGATAATCCAGTTTGCTTAAAGAATCACGTAGACAATTTTACATTTTAAAGCAGCTTTAAGATGACCTTTTAGGAGAAGAAACATGCAGGTACTATTATATGACCTTACAATCTATGCAGTTGTTTGTTGTATACTTTTGTTTTCGTCACTTCTTTAGTGCTAATAAACTACACCACACGTGTCAAATTCAAGGCCCCTCGCAGATTTTGATCCGCTGTCATATCAATTTTGGGTCACAATCAATATTGGTCCACCTAGTTTTTGTCATTTTTTTCCAACGTTTTTGTGGCTTCTTCCAATGTTTCTTGTCACTTTTTCCGTCGTTTTTTTTCTGTGATGGCTGAGGAACTTTTTTAGTGCTTTATGTCGACCAAACTGTGAGTGAGAAGTCTGTATGGTACGTGCAGCAATACAGTCAAAGATATTTGACTTTTTCGAATTAGACAAAAGCATGTTAATAAATGGCCCCTAGTGACGTTGAGTTTGACACCGCTGAACTAAAGAAAACGGCTTTGGTCTCTTACAGAAGCCCCGAAAGGCGTGTGCGTGCTTGTGTGTGTGTGTGTGTGTGTGTGTGTGTGTGTGTGTGTGTGTGTGTGTGAGAGAGTGATTGTCATTGTGTAATTGTGTTGGTGCGAGCGTGTTAGTGTGTGTGTGTGTGTGTGTGTGTGTGTGTGTGTGTGCGTGTGTGTGTGTGTGTGTGTGTGTGCACGTGTGCGTGTGTGTGGGTATGTGTGCGTGCTTTTGTGTGTGTGTGTGTGTGTGTGTGAGTGATTATGTGATTGTGTAAATGTGTTGGTGGCATGTGTGTGAGTGTGTGTGTGTGTGTGTGTGTGCTTATTTTTTCACTCTGCCTTTCAGGGCTCCGTAGTCTCTTGAAATACTGAACAGAACTTGTAAAGTATCCTGTTATGTTGTCAGTTCACTGAAACTGTGTTAATGTGTCCCGGCCTGCAGATGGAGCCACTCGTCTGTTACTCTGTTAGAGCTTTTCCATATTCTCTCTGTAATT
Source organism: Percina caprodes (assembly GCA_013375575.1). Taxonomy (NCBI): domain Eukaryota; kingdom Metazoa; phylum Chordata; class Actinopteri; order Perciformes; family Percidae; genus Percina; species Percina caprodes. Next base: position 2,105,602 of record JABXJD010000084.1, on the reverse strand, counting down.
ACCACTCCGAAAAACAGAAAATACACACCGTTGTTAATGTGCCATGTCGAAGGAGAATATCTGTCATGGCTATGAAACAGACAGCGAAGTTACGTATGTATCTGCCTGCGTGTCTGTCTGTCCAGCCATCGAAGCCCCTTTCTCTCTCAGAGAATAAATTAAGATAGAAATAAGCATACAGCTAAAAACAAAAGACAACAACGCTGCACAAAGAGAGAGAAAGCATTGAAGGCTTACATATATAATAACAAGCAAAGTGTATTTATTTAGCACCTTTCACAATAACAATGTTCTTTACATTAAGAAAGACATAAAAAATAGTATAATCCAGTAAATAAATCAAAAATCACCAGAAAATGTATATCTAAAAAGAACAGACATAAGCCTAAATAAAACTCACGCTACTTAAATGTCGGAAGAGGTCAGCTGCTCTTTTTTTCTTCTTCTAACAGTTTTTCCTCAATTGCTTCGGCACAATCATCAAATGACTATAAAACTATCAACCTATAGTATATGAGTATTAATTTGAACATTAGGGTCAGTTGTTTTCATTTATGATTGGAACAAAGTAAGCATTGCAGATCAAACTAGTTTGCACTCAT
>JABXJD010000084.1:2075000-2100000 GCA_013375575.1 Percina caprodes | reverse complement strand
ATTAAACAGGGCAACATTTGGAGTCCTACTCCACTTTTTTTTTTTTTTTTTTATCTCATCAGCTATATAAAACACTCATGTAAACTCTTGTAAATTTGGGGATTTGTCAGAAAGAACACTGTGTTTCCGTTTCTTTAAAGAAATATTTCTTTAATATTTAACCCCAGAGGTTGCAGGTTTATCCTCTGTGCTCTCAGATTCTTTGTTCAGGAGTTCTGATAGCTCGCTGCGTGTTTGCAGCCTCGTTAACAAAGAGCCTCTAATCTGCTGATAACACACAGCGCAGATGTGTTTATCAGGCCACTGTGTGCTTTACATTGAATGACCCTGCTTGTGGGTGTTAAGTGGAGATCAGAACCAGGGCACCAGGGATTTTATTTATTTTAATGAGAAGATCTTTGTATGCAGAATGAGCTCTTTGTTAGTTGGTTGTTGATGTACATTCGATGTCCAGTGCACCTGAGTGGGGATTGACAGGTAGGGTTAGGGTATCACTCACACATTTTACATACCGATACCAATACCGTGACTTCGATATCGGTTCCTAAACAATTCTTTTAAGCGAGAAAACAATATCACAACAAGACTTAGACTTAGACGTAGACTTGGACTTCTCTTTATTAATCCTTTTGGGATGACCTCTGCAAGGAAATTGAAATTTCCAGCATCAGTTTAAGCAAGAATACAGTATAAAAGACAATATAAGGATAACAATAATAACAGTAATAAAAATAGTAATAATAATAATAATAATAACAAGAAGAACCTTTGGCTATTAAAAGACATTTACTATAAATTATTAGTCAAAAGTGTCAGTGTGAGTCACGTTCACATCACATTTGTTTTGTGATTCATTTTGTAATATACTTTCAACTAAACTTTGTAATAATTTTTTAGTTTTCAACAACATTCAAAACTTACAGGCGCCTGGGTAGCTCACCTGGTGGAGAGAGAGTTCTCTCTACGACTGCATGTCATTCTCCCTCTCTTCCCTTTCATGTCTTCAACTGTTAGAAATAAAAAGCCCAAAAAATAATACAAAAAAAAAAACCCAACTTGCAACTTTTGTCATTACCACCCACTCAGACAAAAATCAAGAAAAGATGACACGGTCGTTAGAGTTAAACTTAGCCGAGAAGAGATGGCCGTCATGCGGCGATGGCAGTTACATTTAGACACCAAAAGGACTAAGATTATAAAACAGATTGGGTTAGTATTAGGGTAGACTCGTGGATGTAGACTACAGGGTTAGAGTTATTAAAACACTGGCCCCCTTAAGTTCTACTCCCAGGACACAAACACACGTTTCCTGGGTAAAAGTCTTATGTTTTCCCCGGGACACGAACTCCACACCCCTGCTTGAAAGCGCTGTGTTTTATGCGGATCTTCACACTCTTATACAGCAGCAGTCAATGTGGTGCATACAGTAAATAAATACTTTTAATACATACAACTAACAATGCATTACTTTTCATAGCTTCATGTGCAAATGGTTCATGAGGACAGCCTGACATTGTGTGTGTAATATCTCTCTACAATTGATTTTTATGCTGAAATGAAGAGAAAGCGATGGCTGCCTGAAGTTCTGTGATGTAGTGCGCCTGGGTAGCTCACCTGGTAGCGTGCGTGCCCGTATTTAGAGGTTTACTAATCGATGCAGCAGCCGCGGGTTTGACTGTGACCTGCTGCCCTTTGCATGTCATTCCCCCTTTATTTCCACTTTCATATCTTCAGCTGTCCTATATAAAAAAGAATAAAAAATAATCGTTAAAAAAAAAGAAAAGATTCTGTTATGTAAAGTGTCTGATTTGTAGTAAATGGGCTCCTAAATGCTAAGACACTGGTGTGGTCCTTGCAACTATGTGCAGTTTCTTGTGCACCTGGTTCTCTCTAGAGGAAAGATGAAAGAAATCATCTTTAAGCTTAAAAACGGTTGACTAACAGAAAGCAAAACATCCACAATTCTTCCTTCAAATGACTCAAAATCATAAATAAAAGGCTGGAAACCGATTTTGCTGCCCAATATTTGTACACCTTGTGTCGCGGGAAAGCTTTAATAATCTCCATAAAACATTTGGGGGAGCGTTTGGTGATGGGTGGCCCACCCTTTTGGCTTAAAGCAATTAATTCAGCTTTCTGACATCAAACTCTCGGCTCAGCTCGACAGCTTGGAGCTCAAATATAAAAAAATAAAAAAAGGCAAGTTCTCCTGGGAACAGAGTAAAGATGGCAGCCTCCTTTTCTCCACTGTTTGCTCAGTGGCTCTGAGTGCAATCTCACCCCCCCCCAGCCTGAATGAAATGCGAGGGCACAAACAATGTGCCTGGAGGAGAGAAAGGGCCGGCGGGGAATGAACAGTTTGGAGTATTTGCTCAGTGGAGGAGCAGCCACAAAGGCAGAGCCAAGGCGTTCCCATGAATCAAGGCGCCGTCTCAGACGCCCTTTTTGTTGTGGCGGGTCTGCATCGCCAGTTATTGGACACCACTACATATAACTGGTTTTGTGTCATTTAAAGCCCTTTTCTCTGTCAACTGTACCGTCAGGAGACCTGCTCAGCCTTGTTTTATTTGGCTGGTTGGACGTAGAGGCGGTTTGGCTGAGTTTAGCGATGCACGTGGCGCCGCAGGTCAACCCTTCGAAATGTTCCGCCTGATATCCATTGAGTGTTTCCACACTTCAAACGTGGGAGAATGAAGATGACATTTAGGCCAATATAGCATTTACGTTTAGCCGTAGTTGACCGTTGCCCCGCCAAATTTCTATCCCCACCCCAAACACCCCAAGACCCAGAGCTCTCTGGGTGGCCGCGCTGGAGGTCTGAAAGGCATCCAGAGTGACGCTTAAGCTCTTTTCACCTTAAGAAAGCGTCATTGTACATCTCTATGAATGGCAAACTGCTGTTTGTCTAAGATGGACTCCATTTTCTCTTCTTTTTCTTTTTTTTTTTTTGAAGTAGGCCTATCTGCGGTTCAAAGACGTCCCACTGCTGTGAGACCACGAATTCATTGTTTGTTCTCATCACTTTGACTTCAGAGCAGAAAACTATCTTTTCATCTTCTTTAGATCTTTAAAGTTGCACAAATCCGGTGATCTTAACAGTCTGAAAGTCTGATTAGAAAGAAGATAGAGAAATTAATACATATATTTATGCTTGGAGTTTGTTTTATTGTGTATGTTTTAACATTTTTAGGACCTTCCAGCCTTTCAGATCATCTGATAACGTTCCTCTGCACCACAGAGCTCGATTTCAACAACCTTTAAACCTAGTTAAACACCTTATAACCTTGGTGTCGCATCGACTCTACACCACAGATGCATTCTGGGAAAGGAGAAAAAAAACACTCTGGGTTGTTTGCATTTTTTACACCAATCACAATTGTCGGTGGCGGAGCCGAGCTCAAAACGCAGCAATGGCGGTTCTTCTGAATCTCAGGAAGGAACTTGTTCTGGTGGAACATTTGCCGCCCCCACGAAAGAAAACGCCACATGCAATATTAAATGAAGTTAACTGTTGACACAATACGGTAACGTGAGCTATTTAAATCAGCTGATACATGGTTACGCCTCATTATCTCTTACCATGCATCTCGAAACATTTTCGTGTAGCTTGCTTGTTGTTACAACTGTAATCCACTCTATGTTAAAGGGAGACAATGTATAAGCCCTTTGGGATTTCTTCTCTTCCTTGCACATATTTTGAGGATGGCTTGGATATTGTGTACAAATTATTTTGATGTGCTGAATAAAGAAATAGTAGCTTCGTGATAGCTCAAAGTTTGTTGTTTCCCGTAGTGAAGGGGTTTTGAGAACGGCAACACACAGAGAGCACACAAAGCACTTTATCCTAGAAAATGTACTTCCTTTGATCCAGACTGCGTGTTAAATGCATTATGGAAAACACGTTGTCTTGCCTACATAAACTCTTCTCACAGCTCCCATTTTAAACTAATTCATTCATTATCATTATGTTAAGGTGGCTCTGTAGTTTTCTATTAGCTTGTGTGTCTGCGGTGTAGTTTAGAGTCAAATCCCCCAATACAGGAAACCACAGTCAGAAATAAGATGCTTCTGGTTTTTGACTCGTGGCCCCGTGTCACTCGTGAAGCCGACACAAAACATGGCAGATCCTCGTCGTCCGTGTTGAGCTGCTGAACAAAGCAGAGCACAGATGACGATTAACTGTATTACAAAAAAAGAAAAAACCTGCTGCCTTTTGCAGACGGACACAGCCTTGGTGTTATCTGGCTGCTGCCGCTCACTCTGCCCGGCCGAGGGAAAGCTGCTGAGCAAACACAGGTGGCTGGAAGTCAGGGACGACACACACACACACACACACACACACTCACACACCCACACACTCACACACTCACACACAAACACACACCACTTCCTGGAGACTAGGAATCGATTGATGTTAGACTTTGAAAGCTGATATCAAACTTTATAATAATAACAATCTGATAGGAAACGTAACTTCTGCCTGGATTATATTCAGGGAATGTTCTTACAAGTGAGAGAAGGGTTTCAGTTTTGTGCACTGACTTTGTGTGACCCAGTTTTGTATTTTGAGTCTAAGTTTAACACTGATTAAAGCAGCTGTAGGGAGTTAATAACTCGGTATGAAACAGTCTCAGTTTAAAGGTGCTCTAAGCGATGTTGAGTGAAGTCACTTCTTGTTGACGTTCGAAGTATTGTCAAATAAAACGGAGGCTAGCTCGCCCCTCCCTCCACCTCATCCCATCCCTTCCCCCTCCCTTCCGTGCACAAACTCCCCAACCCTCACCCCCAAATCCTTCTTGTTGGTTATTGGCTGGAACACTGTTATGTTTGGTGGTGCAGGTTGGCGCAGTTTGTTTTTTACAGTGTGTTCAGGGGACAGGCAGCTAGCAGATAGTGAGATGTTTTTTACAGTGTGTTCTGGGGACAGGCAGCTAGCAGATAGTGAGGAGATGTTTGCTGTATGTGACAAAAAAGTTTGTAGCCTAAAAAATGCGTGACATTGCTTAGAGCACCTTTAAACCATTGCCTATATGACCTGCACAAGCGCGGTCACTGCCCCCTTAATATTAAGCCTTGACCCCCCTCTGGCCTAGCCTGGTCCTGCCAGACTTTCATTTGTCCAGAGAGTCTGGCCACTCTCCATTGAAGTGTTAATTTCCTTGAAGGCGGGTCCTCTGTTGAAGTTTGAAACTAAATCAGCAAAGACTGTTCTTGCTCTGTCTTTAACTTCTGGATGTTCGGCAGTGTTGCCACAACAAACCGAATGGCGTCGCTCGCATCTTTGTCCGCCGCCATTAGTACGGATCTCAACGAAGGTTACCGAACCTCAAAGTCATTGTTCTCAGCCACTCCAAATATTTGGGCGGACAAAAGCCGTAAATATACCACAAACCCAGACGGAGTACTGAAGGAAAATGAAAATTGAGCGGAAGTACATAGGAGGGCCGAGCCAGGCTACCTCTGGCCTTGCATTTTTAATCCCACCTCAAGAGGGTATATTATTCATTGTTCAATAATAAATAAAATGTAGGATAACACTGAAGGAATATTTTTGTGTTTATTGCTGTATGTGTCATGTCCGTGTTGTGTCTTTTGTAGAAGCAAACCTTTGGAGGGTTGGTGCTATGTAACACTTAATATATTTGGTACCCCTGAAATCCATTTGAAATAGTCTAGACCCGCCACTGATCTTTATGACATGAGGCGTCATGGAAACATTACCACTTTCGTTCACAGTGGACGCCAAAAAACTGAAACAAAGAAAGTTCCTTGTTGTTGCTTCAAGGTCAGAGAAAGATTGGGTTTTCTGTTAGCGCTGCGGAGGAGGGTCTAGCCAGTCCACACAGCATTCTGGGATGGGAGAAAAACATGCTGTGGTTAATTGGCATTTCTTTAAACCAATCACAATCGTCATGGGCGGCACTAAGCTCCGCACGAAGCAACGGTGACTCTGCAAAATAGCTTCGGGAAGGAACTTGTTTTCGGCAAAAAGACATGCATATGACGGAATTTCCTGCAGCACCGGAGTAATCCCAAAAGTGGAACGTCAAGGACCAACCAGTAGGAGTGAGTAACCTTCTCACTTGCCCAAAGGCAGATGAGTAGCAGTTATTTTAAAAGGTGACCGTGTAATTCGCTTATTTTCCTGCGTCCCGCTGTTTCTGATTGCTGATGACCCCTCACCTCGACCTCAGACAGAAATCTTTAAATAAACCAAATAAAAACACTCCCCGCCCGTCAAGACGAGACACGTCTGCTGGGATTTTCACCCCGTCAGCAGAATGCCCCCTTTGCCGCGTGCAAATATGAGGAAGATGGTCATCGGCATGTGGAGGTTTACTCAGTGTACACACGCTCTGACAGCAGCAGGAGAGGCTCTGCAGAGCAGCCAGAGGTCTGGGGAGGAGGAGGGGATGCAACCAGACAACACAGACTCAGAAACACAGGCTGTGCTTTACACCAGCTAGGAAAGACACAAGATACATTAAATTACACTTCTTGATTTTGTTACGGCTCGCAACAGTCTCCCAAATCTTTACATTTACTCCCATGTTTGACAATTGAAGTTCCTAAGGAAAGCGATTTAATGCAAGTAGCTTTCATTGTAATAATAAGAATCTTTATTTAGGCTATACACAACTTTTTAAAAAACATATTATACAAGATACAAAGATAAACACCAGAGTGGCAAAGGGGTGGTTCCAGCAAGTACCCAAACCATATGACGCTATCGGGCCTTTATTCCTACACTCTGATACGACCCACGGGAGAGTTTTCAGTCCTCGTATCTACACCAGAGAACGTAACGGTCGCAGTTTAAAACACGTCTTTAAGCTTGTGAAACATTGCAGTTTGGTTATGTTTAGGCACAAAAACGACTTAGTGAAGTTTAGACAAAGATGGTGGTTTGGGTTCAAATTAGATCTTACTTCACTTCTTGTTATGTGACCATATCATTAACTTAATTAACTCAACAGGGTAAGCGAGCGTCCGGAAAGCGTACCTCCTTTGGGGAGATTCTAACGAGCCACCACCATCCCCCAGCATTCCATTGACTCCCATTCATTTTGGCGTCACTTTGGCAGAGAATAACTTGACATCTGAAATGTTTAAAGTGATTTTTTTCATAATATGGTACACTTTAACATGGAATTTGGCTCTCTTATGCTTTGTCACATTACTTTGTGCTTTGCTCCCATCACAGTCTGGATTGACAACAGTTCATCTACTGGATAATCAGCGGAACATCCGGTCCCACCGCCGATGTCCCTTGCCTTGCAAATTTTGGTCCGTTTCGGGAAACCACAGCAATCTTTGAGCAAGCTTCGCAGTTTTGATCACATTTGGATGGTGCAACAAGGCAGACCTGCTCGGTTCTTTCAGGGAATTATTGTAAAGATTTATGAAGAATACTGGATGTTCAGGGCGTTTCCTCTCTAACTGGGACGTTTTGGGACCGATTGGTGGGATGGCTGTGTACACATGGCGATACACTAGTGAGAGCAAATGATGTTTAACCATGTATCTAGCTAATTTGAATAGCTCAAGTTACTCACAAATTTTCTTTTGCGGGGTGCAAATGGTCCACCAAAACAAGTTCCTTCCCAAGAACATGTTGCATAGTGACCTTCCCTGCGTCCGGAGCTTAGCTACAGACCAGATAACAGACGCAAACAACTTAGTACTGATATCCATGGGTGTATGGACAGGAGCAAGACCTGGCAATGCAAAACTACTCCCGTCATAACTACTACAGCCACCAGATGGCGGTGCCACTATAAACGTAGAGTGAGTCGTAATTGCAGCTTGAACCAAAATGGTGTGGCTCTAAATTTGATGGAGGTGGAAAAAACTGGTGTACAAAGACAGAAGATGCAATCGTATTGAGACTCTAGTTCTTCATATTGACCAAAAATAATAATATAATAATAACATGTCCATCGTAGGTGGAAACAAGTGGAAATGACATCATTTAAAAGCATCTTTAGCGCTTTGTTTCCTCTGTAATCTCTCATGCCTATTTTAGAATATTCGTATAACACTTACTGGTATTAACGCAACCATTGTTTGGAAAGTAGCTTAAAATTTGGCATTATCGAGATGCAGATATATACATATTTGTCCTGACTGCTTCATGTGTTGTGTTTAAACAAGTCCACTTGCTTTTATGTCTTGCAGGTTTTGAACAGGGCTGCAGGAATAATAGTGCAGACAAAGCTTAAGTTAGGACATCCCTCATATGTATGCATGTGTGTGTGTGTGTGTGTGGTAAACGCTCCTTGTCCAAACACGCCATCGCTGGCTAAGCTCTGACCTCGAGTCGCTCGGCATGCAGCCTTCCCTCAGAAAAAGGTCATTATTATTCATAACGTGCTGATTGCTTTCGTGAGCAAACAGAGAGACGCCCACCGAGGCAGCGAGGATCTGAGAAACCGCTCACACCTCAGCGCCGATCTGTGCCTGGTGTTCACGGCAATCAGACTACATTTTGCCTTTTAAATGTTCACATTATCTCAATGTCTCCATATATTCTGCATCATTCTTGTTCCACTTCATCATTGAAGCGTTATGATGTTTTACGTTGAGTGAACTATGTTTTTTTAACCTTCTTGCGACAGTATCTGTGGATGGTACTCTCTGATGAGGGGAGGCAGAAAGTTACTGCACGGTGGTGTAAAATTTAAGTTTAATGCTTCATAACGTTAGCATTAGAGCCAGACCAATGTATTACTGATACTTGCTTCTTGCAGGTGTATCAGTGTATATATCGACCGAAGAGTAACAATTAATTGTGGTATAAAAACAGGCTTACGGTAATTTCCTCTGAGGACAAAAGGCGCACTGGCGCGTCCAAACAATGTTTTGACAAAATTCCTACTCAAAAAGCGACATTAGAAAATCTCATTTCAGACATTCATTTACTATTTTAATAATGTATGACCTTAAGACTTTGGTAAACTTATTTCAAGCACCAAAACAAATCATACAACACATCATAAGTTAAGGTTTGTTTTCGAAAGAGATTTGAGGAATATCACAAAGCCAACATCAACGTTTCAGCTTTAGCGCCAAACTATCTCTTTACGTAATGCTCTGGAAAAAATGTGGACATCACTCTACGGAAAGCTGAGTTTGTTCTGAACATCTTGATATGAAACACATGGGGATTAGTTTATGCAAATACCTTAAAAAGGTAAATTCAAGAAGATATGTGAAGATGTCCTTAGACCTCAGAGGGTTAAAAACCATCCCGGTTACAGAATTTGTCCACCAGAGTCCTGCCAAGTTGATGAAATGTTAAAATATATATATGTGTGTGTATATGTATGTATGTATATGTATGTATATATATGTATATGTATGAATATGTATGTATGTATATGTATGTATATATATATATGTATATGTATGAATATGTATGTATGTATATGTATGTATATATGTATATATATGCATGTACATGTGTATGTGTATATATGTATGTATATATGTATATATGTATGTATGTATGTATATCTATGTATATATGTATATATGTATGTATGTATATACTGTGTATATATATATGTATGTATATACTGTATATATATATATATATATGTATGTAAATACTGTGTATATATATATATATATATTCAACATTTTTATGTTTTAGTCATTTTTTCCATGTACTGTATATTTAATGTCTCTAACGATTTATTCGTCAATACAAAATATTATTTAAAAATAGCAAACATTACACTTCATAATGTATTGTATTAATAACACAAGGACTGGGTCCAGATTGACGTGCCGTTTGGTCCAGGTGCGGACCTTGGTCCGGACTTTGAGGGACCCTGGCATAGAAAAAGAAAAAAAATGTAGGAATTTTTCCCCCGTGTGGTTTGTCAGAGTGGCCGACAACCAAGATCCCGAACAAGAAGGCAAGCGTGTCAGACTGTTTCTGTCTCGTCTACGTTGATCGACAGGATCACATTTGGCCTCCAACTGTTAACATGACGAAGCAAAAGAGGAATGATGCAGTTGGTGCTGCGAGGTGGACCTGGGAAACAGAGGAAAGGTCACAGCCGGTATCAAACCGAGGGGGTAAGCGAGCATCCGGAAAGCGTACCTCCTTTGGGTAGATTCTGAGGCTAACAAGCCATCACCTGCCGTTAGCATCCCATTGACTCCCATTCATTTTGGCCTCACTTTCACAGTGAATAACTTTACATCTGAAGTGTTTAAAGACTCTATTTTTCCATTGTTTATTTCTAAAGAAACACAACAATGTACAAAAGGCTCCGTTACCTTGTAGCTCACGTTATGGCTCCGTAGCAGACGTTTTTATAAAAATAGGCTAACGATTGTGTCATAACCACGCGACTTACTGTCGCACAATAGAGAAATTATCGTATAGTCAGGAGAAGCTCGCAAGCAATCGGGGGGACATGGAGGCATACGGTCAAGTTTAATTACTAATGTTAACTAGCATTTTAGTTATAAAAATAATAATAATTAGCCTGTGTTATCTCCTTACATATACCTATTGGGTATGAATTCATATCATAAGTTTTTGAATATCATTTTACTTAACTTATTAATATTATGCATTAACTTAATATGGCATACTGGCGTTAAAATAATACAATAATTGTTTTGAATTGTTTATGTTTAAGAAAATGTATGTATGTATGTATGTATGTATGTATGTATCTATGTATGTAGGTAGGTAGGTAGGTATGTATGAGTGTATGTATGTATCTATGTATGTAGGTAGGTAGGTAGGTATGTATGAGTGTATGTATGTATGTATGTATATATTGGATTATTTCAAACTCAAAGCTGCAGGCTCCAGTTAGCATGATAACCTGCTACACTAACATCAGCTGTCAGTGTGAGCGTGCCTCCTCCTCCTCTCCTCCTCCTCTCCTCCTCCTCTCCTCCTCCTCCTTCTCCTCCTCCTCCTCTCCTCCTCCTCCCCATCTTCCTCTCTCCTCCTCCTCCTCCTCCTCCTCCTCCTCCTCCTCCTCCTCCTCCTCCTCCTCCTCTAGAAGAAGAAACCCTTTACTGTCAGTCAGTTACGTTCACTGTTAAAAAATACAGCAGAGTAAAATAGCCCATCGCAGAAAACCCAATGCAAGAAGAATCTTTCTGTTTAATTCTTATTTTACTGAGCATGATTATGTAGGCCGACAAACTAAATATAACTTCAAATAACTGTGGTCTGTTTGCTTTTAATCATTTTTCTGGCACCAGAAATGATTAATATTCAACATGAGCTGGTGGAGTGTGTGTCTGACCTGCATGCATTGATCCTGTGTGTGTGTGTGTGTGCGTGTGTGTGTGTGTGTGTGCGTGCGTGTGTGTGCGTGCGTGTGTGTGTGTGTGTTGAGTTAATGAACAACCTGCCGTGTCTGTAGGCCTAGATGTAATTTCTCAGAATTCTGATCATGAAAACCTGCTCGCTGTCAGTTCAGCTTCCTTCCAAACGTCGTCCCTGCAACCGTCCAAATGCTCCGCTTGTTAATTCTGTTTCATGACCGACAAAGTGTTCCTTATCCCGTAAAGGGTTTTACGTTTTATGATAAGAGTCAGACTGAGCGGCTCAGAGGGAGGCGTGGGGTTTTAAAACAAACAAACCCATACTGTGCAGGTCAACTTCCTGCAACAACCCTTCCTGGGGATCAATGAATGAATGTCCTCTACGTGGATGTAAAAGTATTATTGTAAACGAACCTGTTTGAAACCGTAGAACAGGAGTTGTCTTTGTTTTTGAAGAATTGAGTTTTTCCCACGGCTTTCTGTGCAGGGTTTTAGGGTTAAACCTAATTGGTCGATAAGAGTGTAAAGCTGTGTTACAGACAGCACAGACAACAAACTGACATAAATACTTCCACCCTAATATGAAAATATTAGGCTACATTTTTTGGTTTTAAAACAAATATGTTTTGCTACGTTTCCCCCTCTCATTCCCCACTGATCTGGCGTTTCCCCCTCTCATTCCCCCTGCTCCGCGGGGGTTGTGTTGCCGTCTCAACGGCCACAAACGGAGACCTTTGGCAACACCGACAATGCAGCGGGCGGAGCATACACGCTGCCTCCTGTTTATGCCGAGTATACGAGAATGTTGATGAGATGTGCGGTTTGGGCGTGTTAGTTAAACAGAGATTAGTTCTTCTACTGGAGCTAAAAGCACTTGTGTGCACAGAGATCACATTTAGCTCAAAGCTGCGCTTAAGAGCCAGAATGCAGCGGTGTTATGAAATGTAGCCTCTGTAGCCCTGCGGTAGTGAATGTGTGGAGACTCCACACATTCACTACCGCAGGGCTAAAACAGGAGGAAACACAGCACCAGAGAGAACTGACAAGTTGATTTGTACGTTTTAAAATGTTATGCATGTAAAAATCTAAAGGATTTACATTAAGACTTTGTTAATGTTATGTGCTTATGTTAAGGAAAAAATACTTTTCAGAATGTTTTTAAATTCAAAATCCAGTATCAGTTTCCCAGTTAAAAATCACATTAAGTGCTAGTTGGCACATGTGGCGGGACGGACAACGAAGTTACATGAAAGCTATTGATAATGATTATAGCCTCCCCACATTTCTACGCAGGGCTCGGAGGACAAAATAGACAAAACACAAATGGTGCCATGTAACCAAGGAAACTTTGTTTATTATTATTATTTCTTTGTTGCTTTATTATCAAAAGTAACATAATTCAGACTATGAAGTATGTGTTCTTCTGCATGTCTTGAACCCTTGTGTTGTCTTTCCGGGTCAAAAAACGGACAAAAATTTCACATTTTTGTTCCTTTTTCAGACTTTTTTCTAACACCACCTTACTACCACTAGTTTTACTACTTTTTGTAATTCATGGTCAATAACCCTCATTTATAAAGAAGTATACCTAATATTTGAGTTAAAAAAGCAGAAATTATGAATTATTTTGACTAATAGTTAAGATCAGAGGAACTTACAGATGAGTTTAGTCAGGAATGTAAGTGATCAATTGTATTTGCAAAGAGCGTTGGATGGAATCCAATCCTTTTTATGGTAATTTGGTTAAAAGGAAACCCATATTTATGATATAGACATTTTTTAAAGGGGTCAAATTTGACCCGAGGACAACAAGAGGGTTAATCACATGCAATATATGTGGGGGCAGAAATCTGAGAATGTTTGACATTTGCTTTTAAAAAAAGGATTTTGATGGTTGACCGTCAAACTTGGTGTGCAGTGTATCTTTGCTATCATGGCGTTTAGGAACAGTAATTTAAATGATTGTCTTTGCCACCAGATCTTCTCAAACAAAAACACAGTTTGATGGGACAACGAGTGAGTTTGTTATGTATTTAGGGGCTGGAATCAGAGAATCTTTTCTTTTAAAATGGACTTTGGTGGCCGGGTGAGCTCAGTTGGTGGAGCAGGCGCACATATTCAGAGGTTTACTCCTCAACGCAGCGGCCGCGGGTTCAACTCCGACCTCCGGCCCTTTGCTGCATGTCATTCCCCTTCTCTCTCTCCTTTCGTGTCTTCATCTGTCCTGTTGAATTAAAGGCCTAAAATCCCAACAACAAAAAAACAACTTTCTAAATAGTTGCAGATTTTAACATTTATTTAGGATTTTGTCCATCATAACTGACAGTTTTTATTTTAATATACAGTATGTTATTGAGTTTGAGTGCTATGTGCAATGTGGCTTGTCATCATGTTTTGAAAAAGCACAAAAAAGGGAGATATTTCAGCAGAAATGGGCTCCAAAGCATCCATTCTGTCACGTCAAGGACTTGGTATTTAACCCTTGTCTGTAAACCGTCTGTTTTGTCTCTAAAGAATAAATTATCACCCATTTCAGTGTTACATCTTCTTAGCCAACTTCATTCCAACCTATTACCACTATTTTTACACTTATTTCTGCCATTTATATTAAATTATACCTCATTTCTGAGTTGAAAAAAGCTCAAATTGTGAATTATTATTGAACAGTCACAACATCGGAGGATGATGAGTGGATCACAGACTGGTGTATGTCAATGATTAGTCAGGAAACAGTTTTGAAACCATAAACCCCTCAAAATTCAATGAAAGTAATGACCCGAGCCATCGTTTTACTTGCAAAGGGTGCGGTGTGGAACCACGTTCATTTTGAGTCAACTTGTTTTAACCCTTGAGTTGGCTTCCATTCGACCATGTACTTGTCGTTCTGAAAATCAACAGTTTTCCCTGACGTTTCTGCCTCTTTTATCCCTTTTTTTTTTTTCCAATGTTTTCACTACCATTTTTAGACACCATTAAAGCCAACTTATTACCAGTTTTACACTCATTTTTGGAATTCATGGTCTGTACACCTCATTTATAGGAAAGTATAACTTATTCTTGAGTTATAAAAGCAGAAATTTTTAGACTTGTATTTAAAAGGAAGGATAATAACAGAAGGGTAAATGTCAATGGTCTGGTTTTGACACGCAAAAGTCAATGACGGGAGAGATCCTATCTTTTGTTGTACTTGCAAAGCGCGATGTATGGAATCACAACCCGGTCTCTCGCCAGTTCGTAAAATGGACACGTTATTTTGCCACACGCCGGCCACAACAACGGGACTGTTGCAACACGCAGGACTTTAACCCCGGTCTGCGTTGTTTGACCAAATTCCCCACGGCGACGCAGATTTTCTCCTTTTCAATACTACTCGCTACTGTAATTGTCCTGTGAAATAAGCTTCCCATTGAAATACATTACTTCAAAATCCGTAATCAACACACAAAAATAACGACATTAACGTAACCTGTACACAAATCAATAGATTAAATAACGTGACCATTTCACGACCTGGCATGAGACCGGGCTGGGAATCATCAAAAAAGAAACCCATTTTTCTGATAGAGACATTTTGAAAAACGGGGCAGATTTGACCTGAAGACAACACAACAGGTCAGATACGTCAAATCTGACCCAAGGACAACAGGAGGGTTAAATGTCTCTGCCACTAAATCTTCTCTAATAAAAAGACAGTTGAATGTGCCAGGCCTGAACACCGCCGTGTTAAATATGCTGATAAATGTCCTGGCTGGCCTGTGAAGTCTGTTATCTGCTGTTAAACGTCACTTGCATCGGATGTTAATGGGATTTAAGAGCCGAACATTTCACCCTCTCTCGGCGTCATTGTTCTCTTGTTATCTGTTTCATCTCTCTGTGACCCCGCAGCTGATAACTAAACCATTTAGTGCTAATGTGCAAAGACTTTCAGATCTTAGATCTCATATTACAACGCCTGAATGCAAGATGCATTTGTTGCTGAATGGTTGCATGCAAACTCTCTTATTCAAATAGACTATAATAAAAAAACACAGAGCACATTGGAGTTTAAGCTAAATAGAGCTTGAACAATTATTCAACTAATCGCTTAGTTCAATAAAAATAAAGCAGTCAAATGTTTTCAGCCTCTTAAATATGCTGATGTCCTGCTCTTTTCTGTTTTTATATCATATTTTACTGACTATCTTTGGGGTTTGGACGGACAAACGAAGACATTTAAAGACATTAACTTGGACTTTGATGAACTGGACCGGACATTTAGCGCTATTTTCTAACATTTTATGGCCGGGAAACTACTGATTTAATTGCCACATATTTTGATAATCGAATAATCGATTTTAATCATTTTTTTAATGGAAAAAAGTAAAACTTCTAATTACAGCTTCTAAAATGTAAATACTTTTGTGTTTCTTATACAGATTTTTCCATTTCCTGATTGGTCATCAAGGGATCCTTCAAAAGGCTGAAATATTCACTGGTTTGAGACATTTTTTTAAGAAGAAGAAAAAATTCTCTTGAATGTGGTTTTTGAATGTGAAGTTTCTTCTCTCCTCTGTGACAGTAAACTGAATATATTTGATTTATGGACAAAACAAGACATTTGAGGACGTCATCTTAGGCTTTTTGGAAACACTGATCCACATCTTTCACCATTTTCTGACATTTTAGAGACCAAACAACTGATCAATTGATTGGAAAAATAATAAACAGATTAATGGACAATGAAAATAATCGTTAGCTGCAGCCCTAAAATAAATACAACAAAACATAAAAAGGCTGTTTTCATATAAAGATTTTTATCTGTTGCACATATACAAACAAATGACTGATGAAAAATCCTGCAGGCCTTTGACAAAAACACTTTCTCACATTCACAAAATGTACAAATCAAAGTTTTTTTTCACCGTAAGAAGTATTTCAGGAGTTCATAATGGGTCTGGCGTACACGCCGCGGTAGTAGTTGTTGTCGGTGTGAGTGGGATCCAGGGCACTTTTGGCCGCCACCAGCGCCCCGGACACGGGGCAGCCATAGCCTCCGTACTGCACCGCCGGCTCCGACATGAGGTTGTTGATGGAGAACGGGTGGTTGAAGGAGTAGTGGGGGTGTTGGTGGTACGGGTCCGGCTTCAGGTGCGCGGCAGCCTCGTGCAGCAGAAGCGGGTGGTGGTGGTGGTGGTGGTGATGGGAGAACAGGTGCTGGGTGTGAGCGAGCGGCGAGGGCAGGCGCACGGGGCTGGAGGGCAACAGTTCACCCCGGGGCGGTTTGAAATCCACGCCGGCCGCCTTCACGTCTGAGGACGGAGGAGAGGAGGCGGAGGAGGAGTGGGGGGAGTCGGAGCCTGCACTGCTGGTTGTGACCGAGGCGACTTCCGAGCCAGGCTTCCCTGCTGCCTCCTTGTCGCCCATCCCGGGCGTTTTCCTGAAGCGCTTCTGCCTCCGCAGGTAGCATCCGTTCTCAAACATGTTCCCCGAGTCCGGGTGGAGCGCCCAGAAGGAGCCCTTCCCCGGTTTGTCCGGCATACGGGGCACCTTGATGAAGCAGTCGTTGAAGGACAGCGAGTGTCGGATGGAGTTCTGCCACCGCTGCTGGTTCTGCCGGTAGAACGGGAACAGGTCCGTGATCCACTGGTAGATCTCGTTCAGCGTGAGCATCTTGCTGCCTGACTGCTGGATGGCCATGGTGATCAGAGAGATGTAAGAGTACGGCGGCTTGGCGTGCGTGTAGCTCCGGCGGTACGGTTTGGGCTCCCTGGATCGGATGCCGCAGGCCTGGCCATACACCGGGCTCATCACCGCCATGTTCCCGTACAGCGGTGGGCTGATGGAGCTCATGCTCTGCGGCAGCGCGGCGCCCAGGCCCGGTATGCCGGCCCCGGGGCTCTGCGACGCCCCAGCGTGCATCATTGAGTGGTTGACCCCGACCGGGTTCACGTAGTGCGCGTTCATGTGGCCGACGCCCGCCATGCCGGGCGCGTTCATGTAGCTGCTCATCGAGTTCATGGACTGACCGGAATTCATGTTTCCTGCTGCGGTGTAACACTGAAACACACAGAGAGAAACAACTTATTAACATGTATTAATAAGCTTATAATGAGTTTATAAAGCAAGCATTAAATAAGAAAACAGGGTCACAAATCAGTTAGTCACATGAATTAGGCTGCACCTTACCAACTTAGAAAAACAAAACACCCTCATGCAAGTAATGGTTATTTTTATTAATTACTAAATGAATTGTTCAGTCTGAAAATGTTTTTATAATGCCATCAGATGTTTGTCCATAACAGTTCAAAACTAACCAACCAAAAGCAGCAAATCAGTGTCATTTTAGGAGCTGGAGCTTTCGGTAATGTTTGGTAGTTATGTTCTAAAAAAGTATGAAAATAGTAGCCTAGCATAGCGATCGACTAATCACTTAATCATTGCAGCTCTGCCATGTTCCACATGCTTTTGCATAGCCTGAGTGAGCTTTTAAAATTGCTTTATCTTATATATGTGCTGCTCTTTTTTTTTTTTTACATGATGGCAAATTTGGACTCTTTCATTATCTAAGGGTCAGCCTGAGCATCACCACGAGCAACAAGAAGCAACAAGCAACAACAAGCAGCAACAAGCAGCAACAAGCAGCAACAAGCAGCAACAAGCAACAAGCAGCAACAGGCCCATTTGATCCGACAATAAACGTAGAACACAAACTCTACACCGTACTTTAGTTTCCAAGGCTTCATAGCGGAGCCTTTTACCTCCAACACCTGCTGTCACCAGCTAACCCCCGTTTTGGTTTTTTAATGCAATTATAAAGTTGTATAACCCCAAACCCTAGTACACACACGTACACACACACACCAGCCTTTTTTTTCTTATGCGTCATGGTATTTTATATGTCTATATTTGTTTTTATGTATTTATTTCATATTAATGTTAAATATGCTTTTATTAGTTTAAGTATGCACCATTCACACACACATATATATATATATATATATATATATATATATATATATATATATATATATATATATATATATATATATATTCTCTCTTTCTCTCTGATGAAGATAACTCAACGGTTTTAAACGGGTAAATAACGCATAAAAAAATGTTAAATGAAAACTTCCCTTGTTTTCCCTTTTTAACAGCATCATTTCTCTTTAGCTGCAAAAAAAAAAAATCCCATCGAATATGCACTTAACGGGACCTTTAATTTAAGTCTTCCAAATGTAAAGAAGTGAGATTTTAATGTATTTAGTTTCAACATGATTCCCTGTCAACCTGCACTGAGAATAAAAGAAGTTTCTATAGAAAATACATTGAAAGATTTACGTGCACAAAAGGTTAAATGAAAACGTGCATTAAAAAAATAAATATTTAGATTTTTAGAGTTCACCCTGCACATTTTTAACAGCATCGTTTTCTCTTTCGGCTGCAAGAAATGAATCGGCAATAAAAGAGCCTCAATTCACTGAAAAATATAAGTTACAGGCTACAAAACAAATAGGCCTACGGAATGGAAAATAAGAGCTTTCTCTTTTATTTATTCCCGGAACAAACAGCATTCCCTGCCAACCATGCACTGAGATAAGAAGAATTATCTAAAGAATAATTTGACATTTGCTCTTTTAAAGCGGGAGAAATAACGCACGAATAGTTAAATGAAAACTTCCCTTCAAAAAATAAGTTATATTTTTTTGCGTGTTTTTTTCACAGCATTGTTTTCCCATTTTTGCCACAAAATTCACATATAGAAAAAAATGCACTTAACGGAACTCTTTACATTTTTCTCGTTAAATGCTCGGCAATAAAACAAAGAATAATGAATAAAACGAAATGTAGAAACTACAAGCTACAAGACAAATATACTGACAAAGAATGGTCTTTTTAATTGCAAAATATATATATATATATCTGTCCAACGTGATCTCGTGAGAAGGTGTGTAAATAACACGCCACTTTTAATGACAGTTCGCGTGCTATCTCGACGCATTTAAAGCGTTTTGCTGCCATGTAGACTATCTGCGGGTTAAATGTAGGACATGAGTGAATTAGGCCTATATAGGCCTACATATTTTAGTTTTTGTATATACATGTTTATATTTGTATTTTTTGTTTGTGATCATATTTCTATTTCTATTTCTATTTAGCCTAAAACATAACAAAACCGTAAAAAAGCATCGACAGTACATCCCATAATACACACAGACCAGCGGGAGTGTAGAAAACAAAGAACAAACTAAATAAAAATAGAGTGCTCATTTGGTAAAGATGCTAAGAACACGGGCTACGATCATATCCAATCATCTTCTTGTTTGTTTGTTATTTTTAAATATCTTTTATTAATTTTTTCTTTTTTTTTTAAATCTGAGTTTATGGGTTTTAATTTTTTTCAACTTTTTTTCTATTTACACACACCACATCTATTTACATGTGTGTGTGTGTGTGTGTGTGTGTGTGTGTGTGTGTGTGTGTGTGTGTGTGTTTGTGTGTGTGTGTTTTATTCTTGCATAGGCCTACATATGTTTTTGGTGCAAAACTTGTTGGCTTTTTGAAGCTATATAAATGAACTAAACCTAATATAAAAGACATTAACACAAGGAAGATAGCATTTTCTTGTATATGTTTATGTAGGCCTATTTCTAATATTGAAAGACAGACATATTCGCTCAGGACTGATATGAAATCAGAGGGGTTCAGCTCAGATTAAAGCCGGAGTAAAGTGCACTGACCTCGGTCTCTCCGTAGTAGCTGCTGCCGCTCCAGTCTGGATGTTCGTGTCCCTCCATTTTAACGGCGCTCAGCATCATGTACGCTCCAACTTTAATTCATCCAAACAGCTTCAACCGAGGCGAAACCTGTCCTCCGTTGGCAGCCGGTAACTGTCCGGTGTATCCTGGCTGTTTAGAGCCGGGACTGGCTCATAACTGAGCAGCGGGCTGTCTGTGTGTGACCGGCGGGTTTCTGCCTCACGGAGTCGCTCGCATGACGGCCGTTGACTCTTTGAGGGACTCTGGCACCTGCGGTCGCGCTGCTGCCGGGCAGCGTCCAATCAGCTGCCGGAGCAGCGTCCAATCAGCTGCCGGAGCAGCGTCCAATCAGCTGCCGGAGCCGCGTCCAATCAGCTGCCGGAGCAGCGTCCAATCAGCTGCCTCCCCTCCTCCCCTCCCCGCGCTCCCGACCTGATTTGAATGTCAACACCTCTTCAGTTGTTTTACATGAAACTTGTTCTGAACACTAATATGATTATAATGATTTAGTTAAGCCATTTCGGGTTTCAACGTGCACCCACGTTATATAATATTTTATATTTTCTTCAATGTGATTTGTATTCAGGTGTGTGAAGCCCCGCCCCCCCCGTGGCCTCTCAGGACCTGTGACAGTAAATTCTGTCGTTACCTGTCCAATGTGACGTCACTCAGGTAACTTCACAAAGCCTACACTTTAATTTATAATTTATACTGTTTATTGGTCCCCAGTGGGGAAATTACAATTTACACTCTGTTTGTTAGTAATCACTACACACAGGCCTGAAATAGGACTGCCAGTACTGGACCAGCAACCCTGAGTGGTTGGGGGTACGGTGCCTTGCTCATGGGCACCTGGCAGTTCCCAGGAGCTACCAATCCACACTCCGTACTTTGGTCCATACGGGGACTTGAACCAGCGACCCTACAGACTGAGCTACTGCCATCTAACCCATCTAAAGTGATTAAGTCATTTTACTCAAGTGCTGTAGGTCTACTTCAGTATAATTTTGAGGTAGGCTACTTTCAGGCAACTTGATTTTCTTTTATTGTTTTTTATTTATCTCAAACAATCAACGTAGGCTGCAGTAAAAGAAGAAGAGAAAAACAAAATCAGATAAAAACACAAAGACAAAACACAAACATAGATAAATCAATCCGATTTCACCAAAGTACAAAAAAAGGATGAGTTTGAGAATACTTCAATTTTCTACTACTTTACAGGGAAATACTTTTTCTTACATTTATTTTAAAGCCTTAGTCACTTTGCAGATTAATACAATAAACCAAATAAGTATAACTTAGGCCTATTATTATTGATTTATAAACAACTTTTTAATTGATCCTTTGCAGATTATAAAATAAAATATAATAAAATATTATTTGATGTATTATTCAAGATTAAAATAAAACTTTATTAATCCCGAGGGGAAGTTACAATCTACTCTGCTCTATTTAAAGTAGCCTAACTAAATTACATTTTTTTTAAGTAATAAAAAAATAAAAAAT
Source organism: Percina caprodes (assembly GCA_013375575.1). Taxonomy (NCBI): domain Eukaryota; kingdom Metazoa; phylum Chordata; class Actinopteri; order Perciformes; family Percidae; genus Percina; species Percina caprodes. The sequence goes on along the minus strand of JABXJD010000084.1, from coordinate 2,078,455 downwards.
AAACATTTGCACACTTACAATGACCTAAATCCGTAGCTATAAAGATTCTGTTTGTGTGTGTGTGTGTGTGTGTGGGGGGGGAGATGATGAGACACAGTAAAAATAAATTTAATGGTATAATGAAATAAAATGTAGCTTTTACAGGTACAGGGATCCCAAACAGGATAGTCCAGAACTGGGGCCCGCTTTCAGGCACTCAGCCGGCGGTCATAGGCTACTCCAAGGGCGTAGCGGACAGAAGGGTACGTGGGGGGACGCTAATTTACGAATCCTACTGTGGCCACGCCAAGACCTCCCCTTCAATAGCATTCACACACTACTACTGGCCAGGCGTCCATGGCAACACGTCCAGGTCCTATTGCCATCCTAACCTTAAAGTGCCCAGATTTCTCCCATCTATTGTTGTGCTCATATATCGTAATCAGCTTTCTCGCACCACGCAGTTCAAAGTTACTGCTACGGTAGCCTTCATGCTTCAAAAAGCTGGTCTCTTGCTCTTTTCAATCTCCTTTTTCTTTTTCTGGGCAAAGAAAAAGACTCCTGTTCCTGAAAATTTGGATTTTGAATACGTGTGGTCCTCCATGTTTCCTTCTTCAAACTTGCCGGGGCCGGGAAGCGACAATACCCGTTAGCAGCGTTAGCAGCACCTGGGAGTTTATCATGTGACAGCAAAAACATGAAAGGTGGCGCAGTATGTCCTGTATGTCCCTCACCGGCTAACATACTGTCTTTTAAGATGGCGCATGAATATGGAGCGTCTACCCAAGGGGGTCAGCCTCTCCTCTCTAAGCGTAGCTCCCATGGCGCCATTTTAATGCTACAAAGCCATCACCTGCCGTTAGCATCCCACTGACTGCCATTCATTTTGACGCCACTTTGACAGTGAATAACTTTACATCTGAAGCGTTTCAAGGCTCTTTTTGTCCGTTGTTTATTTCTAAAGAAACACGACAATGTATTAAAAGCTCCATTGCCTACGTTATGGCTCCATAACAGACGTTTTTGTAAAAATAGGCTAACGATTGCGTCATAACCACGCGACTTACCGTCACATAGTCGACAAATCACCGTATTGTCAGGAGAAGCATGCAGACAGTTTGGACTTCCATCAGCTGTTTAGGTTTAATTACTAATGTTAACTAGCATGTTAGTTAGCAGTAATTAGCCTGTGCCTATGTTAATGTTAACTAGCATGTTAGCAGTAACTAGCCTGTGCCTATGTTAATGTTAACTAGCATGTTAGTTAGCAGTAATTAGCCTGTGCCTATGTTAATGTTAACTAGCATGTTAGTTAGCAGTAATTAGCCTGTGCCTATGTTAATGTTAACTAGCATGTTAGTTAGCAGTAACTAGCCTTAGCCTATGTTAATGTTAACTAGCATGTTGGTTAGCAGGAACTAGCCTGTGCCTATGTTAATGTTAACTAGCATGTTAGTTAGCAGTAACTAGCCTGTGCCTATGTTAATGTTAACTAGCATGTTAGTTAGCAGTAATTAGCCTGTGCCTATGTTAATGTTAACTGGCATGTTAGTTAGCAGTAATTAGCCTGTGCCTATGTTAATGTTAACTAGCATGTTAGTAAGCAGTAATTAGCCTGTGCCTATGTTAATGTTAACTAGCATGTTAGTTAGCAGTAATTAGCCTGTGCCTATGTTAATGTTAACTAGCATGTTAGTTAGCAGTAATTAGCCTGTGCCTATGTTAATGTTAACTAGCATGTTAGTTAGCAGTAATTAGCCTGTGCCTATGTTATCTCCTAACATATACCTACCTCTCCGTCTCTGCTGATTGGGAATGATTGAGATTTCTCTTGCACAGCTACCAGAAGACTTACAACTTTCAGACAGGTTGCTCACGTCACATCTACGTCTTCCAGCTCAGTTGGAGGCTGCGCAGTAACGGTCAGCCATCACCGGGAAAGAGCTTCTAATGTCCTTCATTGGTCTCCGTCCAGAACAACGGGATCTGTTGGTCAATTTCTTTAACTGTCTATGGTCTACCAGTCAAGCAAGTGAAAATGTAAAATGTCAAGCCCAAAGGAATACTTGGAAGTGATGGTGGTGGTGAATATCCATTAATAGGACAAGTTTGTGAATGGGCAACACTGATTTTGATAAGTAAATACGTTACACACTGGACCTTTAAGCATTTTGAGTGTTATTTATTTATTATCTGCTTTAGATTTTCCAACGTTTTAGACACAGATAAAGTCGTTATAATGGTTAAAAAATTATGTGAAATTCCATTATTTTTTTAATTGAAAAATGTAACCTTTTGTGAGGGAGGACCCCTAAAACCTCTACCAAATACAGGCACCTAAGTCTTTGACAAACCGAGGGAAAACACAGTGATGCATTGCTGCAGATTAAACTATACCAACAGTATATAAAGGAGTTAAAATGAGCACAACCTTAAACATCTACAGCAGGAAAATGCAACAAACACATTAATGCAGCAGCGATATGAATCCAGAAACATCAGGGGAGGAAAACACTGACATTGAACATTTCCTCCTAGAGTAAGTACTTTTACATAAGTAATGTTTTGAGTGCAATACTTTGACTTAAGTATTTTCACAGTGTGGTATTTGTACCTTTGTATCTGAATACTTCATCCACCTCTGATTATTAAAACGTGGGAGAATAGATGATGGCCCAGATTTTGTGCCACATGCCGCTATAATGCGACTCAAGGCTTTGAATTTATTGTATTTCTTTCAAAATAATTGTGTACTGACACAGAAAGAGAAACATTTCTGTTTGTTGTTTTTCAATCCACTTGTACTGTGAGCATATTTTTAAAGAGTTATATTCTTTAGTTTTATTACTACATTGTTTTTGTTGACACCATGTGAAAAAAATATGTAAAAGTCAACACCCAAAATACTAACAAAACAAAAAAGCATACTCACATACACACCATCAGATTGCCTTAAGACCTTATGATATCCTTAACAAAAGGCATTTGAACACATTGTGACTAATTTCTTTTAATTTTGAGTGATTTATTCAACTTGGTAACTGTTTACGGTCCAAAATGGCCACTATAAGAAATGAATGGGAAAGTATATAATTATCATCCAGGGCATGAAAGGCATCTCCATGCACACACTCCTACAAATGTCCTGTGCTTGTGTGCCCATTCCACACACACACGCACACACACACACACACACACACACACACACACACACACACACACACACACACGTTCAAAGAACCAAAACCCCCAAATATCCAATAGTATGCATAGAAAAACCAAACAGAGACCGGCATAGACCAAATCAGTGCGCAAGTACATGCATAAATAAAAGTAGATTCTAAGGGTCCAGATATTGCAAAAGGGGCCCTGCAGGATTCTCCCCATTTATGCTGTTTTAATTACTTAGTCTACAGTTTCTTCAGGTGGATCACTGAAACAAGTTGATGCCAGTTTCTGAGACATGGTGGTCAGGG